>JPFL01000272.1:7962-78153 GCA_000733385.1 Paramecium biaurelia
AAGAATGATTATGAATTTGTTACATGTGGATTAAACCATCTTAAATTTTGGAAATTAGGACATGGAGGTTTGACATACTCTAAAGCTTTTTCCTTAAAAACCTCTTTCATATAAATATTTATGTGCAGCTGTCAATAATGATGATTACTTGTTGGGTGCTGTAGATGGATCTTTGTAAATATATTCTGGTGGTAAATTCACTTCTTATTTCTAATATTTAGAAGCTAATCGATAATTAGAAGCAATTAGTGTTTCTAAAGATTTGTAATAATATGTATATAATCATTATTAGTATTCTTATTGGAGGAGCTGATTCTAAGGTTGTAATCATAGATTCGAAGACTTACAAATCAATTTTATCTTTTAAATTATCAGAATGTATGAGGAATTCTTTGGGTCTAGAAGTCAAATCCATTTAGTTAGGATATGATTAAAAGACTTTACTTGTATCAACTAATGCTGGAGATATTGTTGAATTAGTTACCAAAGATGCTAAAATCAATATTAATTCTAAATTTGCTGTTTCTAAAGTCTTAATGAAATCTCATTCTTCTCCAAATAAACGATCTTTGAATGAAATTTGGGGTTTGGCTATTAATCCATAAGATTCTGATCAATATTATACGTGTGGAGATGATGGAACTTTAAGATCATGGTCTATAAGTCAAAAAAAAATGATAAATTGCATAAAAACTAATCTTGATACTAATGGAGCAGAAATTAAATAAGATGAAGTTGGTGAATTACCTGATAACACAAAAGGTAGATGTATAGCTGTTTCTTTGGATGGTATTTCTATATGTGTTGGATTTAAAGATGGAACGTTTAGAGTATGTTATAAATAATTATATTAAGATTTATGATAAAGAATTCAAATAAAAATATGTGAATAGATTAGCCAAAGAGTGGATTAGTGATATCAAATTTAGTCATGATCAATCTTGGATTGCTATTGGATCTCATGATAATTCCATATATATCTATAGTTTCCCAGATATGAAATAACGTTATAAGCCACTCAAAAAGCATTCAAGTTATATTACTCATATCGATTTCTCCATAGATGGAAATCATCTTCATAGTAATTGTGGAGGGTATCTAATTAATAATTATATTATTCAGTTATGAATTATTGTTTTGGGAACTGTAAAGTGGAAAATAATTGCCAAATGGAGCAAATTAATTAAGAGATGAAAAATGGCTAACTTGGACTACACCATATGGATGGCCTATCTAAGGAATATGGCCAGATATTTAAGATGGTAGTGATATAAATGCTGCTGTAAGATCAAATAAAACTTATAATGAAAAGGATAAACCACCTGATAATTATTATTTGATTGCAACTGGAGATGATAATTCTTAAATTAAAATATTCAGGTACAATATGTATAATAAATTAGATATCCATGTGTAAAGAAAGGATCAGCCTATATTTTAGGAAGAGGACATTCATCACATATTACAAACATCGCCTGGTCAATGGAAGATCATTATTTATTTAGTATTGGAGGAGAAGATAATTCTATTTTCTAATGGAAAGTAAGTAAATTGAGATGATCTATTTTTTACATTATCATAAAATTAATTAAAAGCAATTATAATTATGTATATTTTATTTTGATTTCATTTATTATGAAGTAAATTAATTATATAAATATATATTATTTTTATTATCTATTATGCTAATATGATTTAATGTATAAAAATAAAACAATTAATTTAGAAAATTATTATCAAAAAGAATTTATTAATTATTGTGTGTAATTAGAATATTGAACTTAATATTTGATTATTGTATTTGAAATATTCAAAATGTTATGCAACATTGATCTCTACCTTTTACTGGAGCTGTTGTTTTCTCTAATTAATAGAGAACTATTAATCCTTCATATAATCTCTTGGTTACAACAGCTTCTGTAACTCCAAATCTAGCTGATGGTGATATGTCAGCTGTTCCTTCTTAATCCATAGATGAATGTTCTCCACCAGTTCCTCTAGCTTATAATCCAATTGATTTTGCTTTTTCTTTTAAATCTGCTTCATCTGTTCCTTTTTTACTAATATTTGGAAACTTACCCAAGATAGATTGTCTTTTTCCTGTTCCCATATTTGTAGGACATGTTGTAATGATACCATAGACTGGATGTTCAGCAAATTTTAAACCACTCTTTTCAATTCCAGTTAATAATTCATGAAGAGATTAATCAACCTTACCTAAATCATTACCTTAAACAATTGAAATAATTCTTAATTAATCTTCTTCACCTACCCAAACCATTTTAGTTTCATCTTAACTTAACCAGATTCCTCTTCCAAATGGCCAATCAGAAGCAACACCATTAGACATTAAATAATTGTCACTTGTCATATCTATAAATAAGAAATGTTTTTTCCTTAATTCATCAGCATCTTAATCAGAAATGAAATTCTTATGACCTGGTGTTAGACTATGATATTTTCCTGGAATTCCAAAGTTTTCAAATACAGTTACCATTTGATTCTCAAATTTTATCCTCTCATCTTTATTCATTGATGATGGTAAATTATAACCAACAACATTTCTGGCAACTCTTGCTCTCATTGAAACTTTCTCTAATGCAGGATCAATCTTAGTTAATACATACTCACCAACTGGTATATTCCAATCATGATCTTATTTGGTTTCCCCTTCAATCTTATGATATTCTCTGATGATTGGTTCTAGATAAAACAGAAAAATATCATAATCTTCTGGTCGTGTAGCTGAAATACCAACTGAGCTATCATCATTTGTCAGACCAGCTATTATAATATCTAAGAATCTTTATTAATCTTCAGCTGACATTGTTTTCACCTTCTCAACAATTGCTTAAGTATAATGCTTATTTGCTAAACTCACCTTAATATTCTTTAATTCATCCCACCTAGCTTAAATCTTATTATAATCAACATTCCCATGTTCATCAAGGTAGAGTTTCCTCACATCCTACTTCGCAAAGATTTTGTGTTAAGACATTGCAATTTATAAATATCTATATCACATCATTTATTTAAAACGTATAAAATTCACCAATTTAATAAAACATAATTGGAATACATAACTTCCCTTTTTACACAACTTTGTTTTCTTATTAATTTTCATCGATTTCTATGTATATATACTTCTTATTAGTATTATAAATTCTTCATTTATTAATATTAACTATTATTAATAATGTCTGCTCATACAAGTCCTAAAAACTCTTTTTTAAGTTCTGCTCGTACAAGACCATAGACAGCTGTTACAAGCCCTAGAAGAGCTTAACAATAGTAAAAAACATATCCAATTTTAGAGTATCGATTCCAAATGATGATTAAGATCAATAACAATTCTTAAATAAATATACTTCAACTACAAGTCTTACACCAAGAAGTTTGATAAAGTTACAAGAAAGGAAAGTCAATGTAGGAATAAGATCTGAGAATGTATCTTGTAATTTAAGAGTTACAAAAGAATAAGCAGAAATTGATCCACCAGATGACTATTTTGAAAAAGAAGTTTAAATTAATGATGATGAATATAAGCAATTCAAAAAAAATTTTCATAAAATAGTTTTTGATGCTTTTGGAAATTATATTTATACTAAACCTGGTCCTACTGATGAAGAATTTAAAATTTAAGTTTCTGTAATATTTATTTATAAATAAAGTCAGCATTGAATAAACATAAATATACTTCAAGTGGTCTTAAGAAAAAACTTTAAATCAAGACTCAAAGTTTTTAACCAAAAAAAACTATTGAAAACTTAATCAAGAGTACTTCTGAAATGGCTAAAATGAATCCAAGAAGAAGAGCTATTTTGGAAATTAAATAAAAGGCAGAGAACTCTCTTTATTAAATGATCAATAATCTTGCCAAAGAAAAAGTCTTAAATGAATCCAAATCATAATTAGAATAAGTTACACAGTAAATGCTGATCTATATTGATAAATTTACTAGAGAAAAGTATCCTATCCTCTATAATTAGTTAAGAACTTGTGGATTAATTAGAAATGGCTAAAGGAAAAATCTTTGAATTATAAAGTTCAAATGAAAGTTTAAATTTTAAGAATATTTAATTAGTCAAAGAAATCAAATATTCTAAACAATAATTAGATGAACTTAAAAGAAGTACTGTTGAAATTGAAAAGTTCATTCCATAATTCAATATAATGACTAAAAGGTTTGAAAATTTTCAAGCTGATAAATTCATAGATAAATATGATTATTTTGAGAATACAAATTTGATTCTTACCAAAAAAGTATCAGATTTAGAATTAGATAACATCTAACTTGAAAAATCAATCTTTCATCTCCAAAAGGATTTAGAAATGAAATCATAAATAAACAAACATCAATATGATATGAATTTTCATTCCTCTTAAAATTAATAAGATATACATAATTAAGATCACGAATAATACAAAGATATGTATTTGAACTTATTTAAGAAAATACTATAAATATATAGTGATTGGACTAATAACTCTAAAGCTTTACTACCTGACAAAATGGATGGAGGTCCAAGAGCAAATTTAGTTGAGCCAATAGAAATGTTATAAAATATGGAAAAAATGATTACTATTTCTTCAAGTGAAAAACTCTAATCCTATTTAAGAAAAATCATTGTCAGTGCAAACTAATTGTAAAGGAAATATCTAACTGAAAATGTCAACGAAAAATTTGATCCAGATAAAATTTATGAAAGAATTCTTAAATTAGTTGATAATTTAAAAGCATAAATTTCTAATCTACAATGTTAAGTGCAAGGCTATAAATAATCTCAAAATGTATGAATCATTTTTTATTTAGTGTTTAACATAAATACAAACTTAAAGGTCAAAGTCTATTCTTCATGAAAAAGAATATATTTAATCATGAATAACTTTACTTTTTTAGATAAAACCTATTATTATTATTAAATCTAATTTAAATAAAATTATAGTATTTTCAAATAATCTTTTAGATTAGACAAAAACCATATCTTACATTATTTTATAGTTATAATATTGAATTAGCAGATTTAATATTTCCATCAAAATTTCCTTGGCCATAATTAAATTAATTAGTTTTATAACAATTTCTTTCTTTATAAGTATTTTATAAGTATCCTAATTGTAAAATATATTATTTATTAACTTAAATAGATTAATTTAAATAATTGTAATTGGATTACAAGTATTAAGATAAATTTATAAAAAATAGTATTATCAAGATCAAATTCAATTATACTCTAACTGTGCAAATACTTCAGCAATCATCTCCAATTTAACAGGTTTAGTAATAAAGGCATCAAACCCAACATTTTCACACCTATCCTATTCACTTTCATCATCAAATCCTGATATTGCAATTATTTTTACATCTTCAATTAAATTTTTGGTAATCTAATTTAAATTATAATATTACCATATCTCTAATCTTAGAGGCTGCTTTCCATCCATTTAAAATTGGCATGAATAGATCCATTAATACATATTTAATATTTTTACTTTTTTAAAATGTTAATAGCTATATAAATAGATTATAAAATTACTTTATTAACAGCTTGTTAACCATTATAAGCTTCTAAAAATGAAACATTTAATGATATATCCTATAATAATAATTTCAAGGCCAAAACATTAAATGGTTGATCATCAACAATTAATATTGTAAATGTTTTATTTTATAAAATCTTTTGTAGTCTTGACCTAGGATCCATAATTTCTTATGAATCATCCAAAGTCTACTCTTTAATTTTTATTCTGCTTGCAGTTGGTGATCTTAGATTCTATAGAATGTTTATATTTTATAATTTTTGCTATCCTTCATCCTCATGTTCTGGATTAAAATCATCAAAACCTGTTTCTGTATTGTTTTTATCAACAGGTCTTTAGTAAACACGTAAAATGGATGATCTTACAAATTTTGATTGCATTTAATCTTATTCATCAATTAATGATGGACTATCAAGATTAAAATTTTTAGAGCTACTCTCTTATTTAAAAACACTAATATAATTAGGAGATCTTTTAGGATCATCAGGTAATCGAGAATAAATCTGAAATGACATTTTGGTTCCTTTGTTTTACTCACTCCAAAGTTCAATTTTCTCAGATGGACCCAACATTTTAATAAGCTTTTTACAAACCATTAATCCAATTCCAGTTCCACTTTTATTTTAAACATCCTTACTTGGAAATGTTGCATACATATGAAATAATTTAGGTTTAATAAGATCAGAGATCCCACAACCTGTATCTGATATAGATATGGTATAAACCATTCTACTACTTTGTCCAGATTAAGACTTAACTGATTTTCCAGATAATTGTTTACGTAATTACCCAACTGTTTATTAATTTTATTATTGATTGAGTACATTTTTAGATGAAACTGTCCTAACAATATGATTAGCTTTATCAGTTTATGGAGATTCGACTGATATTATAATTGATCCTTGTTCAGTAAATTTTAATGAATTAGAAATAAAATTCATAAGAATTTATTTGATACGATTAGGATCACTAAACATTTAATAAGTTGGAATATCATAATGTGTTTATATTACAACACCTTTTTGTTCTGCTTAAATGGCTACTAATTCAACTACTTCATCTATAACTTCATTTAAATAAAAATCACTAACACTTAATCTTAATTGATTTTTCTGGATCCTAGAAAAATCTAAGATATCATATATCATATATAACATTAAGTATACATTTTTTCTAATTATTCTCAAATAGTATTTAGCAGAGGCATTAAGATTATATTTCTCTTCCATTGCCTCTACTATAGTACAGATTCCATTAATGGGAGTCTTAAAATCATGAAACACTGTTGCTAATATCTAATCCTTATTATCATTCTATTTTTTGCTTTCTTCTAGTTCCTCTGTTAATATTTATAATAATTTTTAACTTTCTAAGTCTTTCAAGGATATCATAAAAGCTTCCTTATTATTCCATATGCAATGTTAAACTGTTATGTTAATTTTCTTTTGTTTCAATTCATTAATTCCGAATAATTTATATTGACTATCCTTAAATCTGAATTTGCTCTTCCAATGTTGTGGAGTATCCTCATTAAATTAATTGGAGACTTAAAATTTTAAATTTTCTATCTACACCTTTGGACTCTCAATATTAATCAAGTCCTACTTTTCTAAATTGATTTCATCTTGTAATAATGTTGCTAATTTTTTATTTTATTAAGTTTCATTATATTAATAATCTTCATTTGATATTTCTTTTAATTTGCGGTATTAGAATTTACTTTTTTGTTCAAATTATTATTGTTATTCCTCAAAAATACATTTAAGTGATTTATGTGATGAGTCTTAAAACTATTAGAGACAATGAATAAAGTAATCTTAATTTGTACAAGTGTAATTAAATTCCGATTCCATTTGATTAGTATGAAAAAGTGGCTCTTTTGTTTATGCATCTAGTATGAGAACTGGATTCGTCAATGTTTTTTAAAAGAAATCAATTATTGAAGAAGACAGTATCTCTTTAGATTAATCAACTATAAAGATAAAAGGAATAAATGCTAATGCTAAATATGGAAACATATTCAAATAAAATTGTAATCTGATACATATGTAAAAATAAGTTATACAAAATATAGTAATTCGAAAAGGCATTCTTTCTATTGATGTTGTTATTATAAATAATCTGAGACTTAAAAAGAAAATATATTCCTATTTATTAATATAGTTTATACAGAAGATTGAAGAGATCCTAAAAACTCAATCTATAATATTTGGCATACAAGGTATGAAACTCCTAAAAAGGTTTCTCTAATCAGGTCATTTAGAAACCTTTTATATTACAAAATAATAAATGCGATCATCAAAATTAGCTCTGCTATGAATATTATACTAAAGTTAAAACAACAATTAGCTTAGATCAAGCTGACTATTCCAGCAACTAAACTAATTGCAGCATCACATAATCCGAAATATAGTAATCTATTATTCATATTAAATTAAAATTATTATATATCAATTCTTAACATCCAAAAATTAAGTATTCAAATTACTTTTAAGTGTGAACAAAAAAATTTCTTTATAATTTTATCAAATGCATCGTACTTACTTATTAATTAAGATATAATTTTTATTAATTCATTAATTAATATAATAAAATAGTATTCAATTAGAGTTTTGAATTTTGGTGAATACATATAAAAAAGTTATTATTTTTTAATTTCAATCATTTTTTACTTTTGAGATATCAAACCTTTTTTAGCCACTCCTTTATGCAAATATATTAAATTATATTCAAATCCCTAAAATAACTCTTGAGATTTTACCTAGAAATTGCCTTTTAAATAAATAATTATTCTTAAAGAACTTGAAATAACTTATAATATATATCATAAAAATTCAATATTAAGTTAGTCATCAATTTCATTGATATAAATAACTTTTCATTTGGTTAAATTTATTAATTTTCATGGTTCCATCTTACAGACCCAATAGTATTATTATGATGTAGTAATTTATAGTATCATGTGATATAAAATGGAATATTTATGTATAGTAGTAACTAAATCAAGGATGATATGAAATTAATTCCAACCCTAACGAAATTGATAAATATTTGAAAAAAATATATGATTTCTTTTATGTAACTTTCCCTAGCATTATTATTTCAGAAAGAAAAGTATAATGAATTCATTTAAGTCTTATTAAGAGCTTTGACATTTGAAATACTCATAAAACAAATACTTAAGAAAATAATCCAAGTTGTATAACTTAATTTAATAAAGTATTTATTTTTTTCGTTTCTAAACTAAAAATAAATTAATTAATATCTAGTAATAACATCAATAGATCTTTGGTATATTATACATTTTTAACCTTTAATAAATATTATTTTCCTTTAAAATCATGATGAATAACATAAAATGATTTATAAGAGAAATCTTTACTTACTTATATAGAGATCCATTTTGTATGTGTTGTATTATAAACATCAATTTCAAATAGTTATATTAACTGATATTATATCCGAATTATGCTATAATAATCAAATGAAAATATTCTAATAAAAAAATAACATTTTATTAAATTCAATTACTAAACTAATAATAATAATTAATATGTTTCAATCTATAAAATTATTGTCTAAATAATTTATAATTGAATTTCATAAATTTGGAAGATTTAAAAAACAATTATTAAAATATAGCCTAAAGATATTGATTTAATAATTTAAATTATAAATTAAAAACTATTTCATTAAAAGTACTAGATTCTTAATTCTTCAAATTGTTCATCTAATTCTTCTATGTTTGCCTTAACTAGGAAATCATTCACTTAGAGTGGAGAATCAATTTTTTTTAATTGTTATGATTTCATAATTGTTTTGTAATGTTTATTTAAATTATTAGTATCTCCAATTTTATTAATGAGAATGCACATGAAGATCACTAATCTAAATTACCTATTACTTTTAGTTTCATCTAAATTTTCTATTTTTTTTAACAAATTATTTAATGGTAATCGATAACTATTTTTAACATCATCGAAATTTAAGTTGAAATTATCTATTGATAGAAATT
Source organism: Paramecium biaurelia (assembly GCA_000733385.1). Lineage (NCBI taxonomy): Eukaryota > Ciliophora > Oligohymenophorea > Peniculida > Parameciidae > Paramecium > Paramecium biaurelia. Next base: position 17,519 of record JPFL01000272.1, read on the forward strand.
TGTTTATATCTTAATACATTAAATGATTTTTATAATCAGGGTAATTAGATTACAAAGTTTTAAATAAAATATCTAAATAATTTGGCATAAATTATAATTGTAAATATTTCAAATTTTTCAATAAAACATAGCATTCCTGATATTGGGATGAACTAATCAAATCATCTATTTCTTTATTATTAAATTTTGCAAACTTTTTATTTTCAAACATAAAGCACATATTATAAAAAAATATGCATTTAATTTTTTCAAGTACAAATATAGAGAGAGGGACTGAGATATGATCACTTAAAAGTAATTTAAGTTTAATGTTTTCAATTGCCTAATTAATTAAAGCAAAATTAAATAGTTTAAAGTTTAGGTATTTATTAATTTAATTTGTTTCAGGTTTAAAAAAAAATATGATATTATTTAAACTCTAATCTGATAAAAATGGAGGAGCAATATTATCAATAACTTAACTATTTTCATTTCTCTTCTTAATTTCTAAATTAATTGATGATAATGTTTCTTAATCTTCACTATAAAACTTTTAAATCAAATTAAATTATTATTACTTTTCCTTAAGTATTAAGAAATCTGTAATAAATGTTTAAAAACAATATTTATTCTCTAAAGTAGGTGAGATAAGTCTTTTACAAATTTCTTTTAGTTTTTTAGAATATGAGGATTTATCAATTTTCTTTTATGTTTCGGTCCACATCGAAATATATAAGTCATTTTCTGGAATATCCTGATTTGTTAATAGAAAGAACAAAATCCTTCCGATCAAAAATAAATCAAATTAATAATCATAGTTTTAAGAGTTTAACTCACCATGCAAAGGTTAATATTCCAAAGAACATCCAAAACCAAAGTCCATTAATTTTATACAGAAATTCTCTTTCGATATGTTTGTAACCAAAATGTTATAAATATTAAAACATCTCCCCATTAATTTACATCTATGCAATGTATATATAGCTTCTATTAATTAACCCAAAATATTAATGACTTCCACCTCAACCAATTTTTTTGTTATATCTGCAAGTCTGAAATTTCCAAAATATTTAAAAAATACGTATTTGCTACCTGGGTTTGTTTTCTTTAAGGGTTCTCTTAAAAATTCAGATTTTGGTTCTAAATCCTATTACCTATATGCTTAATCATATATTTCTCTATAAAAATATGCAAAATATTATTCAGAATTTGAAGTGGCCTCATAAATTGTAAAGCCAGAGGATTTTAGATTAGAGGGTATCAATTAGAATTTGGACATCATTTCAAATATATATTTAATTAATTAATTTTGTTATTTTGAGAAAAAATATAATCGTAAGTTATAAGCTAAAAAGCAAAGTTCAACTATTATCTTAACGCCTAGATCTTTATCGTCTTGATTATTAAGGCTATTCATTCTGTCTTCTTATTTCATTATACAAATCTTCATCTTTTCCATTTTCGCAATGATTACAATTACATTCCACAGTGCAAGTTTTCTATCTAATATAGCATTCACAATATCTTTTTAAGCATCTCGTCTTTTTACAATTGCATCCCCAAACCTCTTTTGTTTCAAATAATTTTTCTTAGGTCACTTTTTTATTTCTGTGAGCTTTTTTCTTTATATATTCCACAGCCTTATCTCTCTAATGAAAATGTTTATTAGTATTTTGACATTCTTCACATTTGCAAAATTCTGCACAAATTTAACCATTATGAAAGCATGAACAATACATTTTCAGACAATGGGTTTTAGTACAACTACATGGTTACCATTTTGAACTTTCATTTATTGGGCTCTCTTGTTTTTTTTCATCTACATCTATTTATTTATTAATCACAAGATGTAATTAATCATTGTTATCAATAGCTGAATTTCTTAGTTAGTATTAAAAACATTTTACAATTTTCTTAATTTTAGTATTTTTGGAGATTACTTATTCTCTAAATCAATTTCACTAAACTCAGAACATTTGCTCCAAACTTACAATAATCTTGGTGGTCTATTCTCATCTGATAGTTCAGGATTACTCATACAATAATTTTTAAATATTATATATTTAATAAAAATTTATAAAAGAAACCTCAATTTTTAATACTTATTACAACATTTAAATCTTTTCATTTAAAATTATAAACTTATTTCATTTCATTCCATACTATTTAATATTCAATTATGATTTTTTCAATTATATTATAGTTTGTTGTGTTATTAATATTTTTCATAATCTAAAATAATCATTAAAAAGAATTTGATATAGAAATTTTTGTACTTTTACTAAATAGTATAAAAAGAATGTAAATTTAACATTAGTAAAAAATTTGTATATTAGTCTTATTGTCAAAGAAGGAATATGATTAAAATATATTTTACAATTAAATAGATGTTAATAAAATTTTGAATTCATATATTAAATTTTTAACTACAAATGCATGAAGTGTCGGTTGCTGATTTTGAAATTTTAAGAAAATTAGGACAAGGATCTTATTCATCAGTTTATAAGGTCAGAAGAAAATCTGATGGATAAGAATATGCTATGAAAAAAGTTTAGATGACTGGATTATCAATTAAGGAAAAATAAAATGCTTTGAATGAAGTAAGAATTTTAGCAAGCTTATCTAATCTTCACATTATTGGATATAGAGAGGCATTTATTAAAGGTGAAACATTATTCTTAATTTTGGAATTTGCTGGAGGAGGAGATTTGTAATAAAAAATAGAATATACAAAAAAAAAGGGTTTAGGATTTCATTTCGATGAATAATTGATTTGGAATTATTTAATTGAAATGTTAATTGGATTAAATGAATTGCACAATAATGGGATTTATCATAGAGATATTAAATGTGCAAATGTATTTTTGACTTAAGATCATAAACATATAAAATTAGGTGATTTAAATGTAGCAAAAATAGTGAAATCAAATTAACTTGCTAACACAAAAGCAGGTACTCCATATTATGCAAGTCCTGAAGTTTGGAAAGATGAACCATATGATTAAAAATGTGATATTTGGTCTCTTGGTTGTGTCATATATGAAATGGCCTAACTATAAACACCATTCTTAGCAAATGATTTATATCATTTATAAAAGAAAATACAAAGGGGAATTTATGAACCATTAAATTAAAGATATAGCAAAGAACTTAGTTATTTGATTTCTAGATGTCTATAAGTATCTCCTAAAACAAGAGCATCATGTGAAGACTTATTAAATTTAGAGGAAATAAAAAAGAGATAGTATTATAATGATTCTGGTTAATTGTTAACAAATGGATCAAAATTATTAGGAACAATATATTTGCCAAGAAATTACAAAGACATAACTCTACCAAGACCAAGATATCAAACTGATAATAGTGATGCTAGTTTAACACTTAATAAACGTCCTAGTTCTCGTGTTTAACGGACAAAATCAAATAATATTTCTAATGATTCTGATAGTCCTTCTTTTAAGAAGATTAAAATAAAAAATAAATTGTCAAATAATCTCAATATTCCATCTTTATAAAGAAGTATTTCTTAAAATAATAGTCAACTTAAAGAAAATATTCCAAATAGTAGTAACATTTATTAATTATTACCTCATCATCATTAACATAATCCTAGTCATCAAGGATATTAAAGTAATAATGCAGGATAATGTTCTCCTAGATTAAGGAAACAATTGTCCTCTCCTTAATAATAAAAATAAAAATTGCAATAAATTTTATAATAAGATTTTTATCTACCAAGAATAGATTAGAAATAATTAAATAAACATCACAAAATTAATTCAAAATGTTTTATTTCAGATATCAGAAAATTATTGTGATGCAATATTTTACATAAATTTATATAAATAACAATATAACTAGCAAATTTTTACCATAGTTTTTTTATCATTAATATTAATGTCTAATTTTCGCTAAAATGAAAATCCAATTTATGACGAATTCGATCCTGATAATTTGGATATGGACGATATTATAAAGAGAAGATGGAAATCAAAAAGTGGAAAAGCTGTTGGGATCAAAAATAATGACTTACCACTTTTTAAAAAAGTCTTTTTAGATGTAAAATATACACTCTAATTACAAGCCAAAATAATTAGCTAGTCAACCAATGTCAGATAAAGTAAGAGAATTCCTAAAGGAAAACGAAATTGCTATAAAATCATTAGATGGTCAACCTTGTCCCTATCCATTTCTAACTTGGGAGAGTACATAATTTCCTCCCCAAATTAAAAATGTAATAGATGGGCTTTAATTTCGTGCTCCCACTCCTATTTAATCTGTTGGTAATATAATAATAATTTAATCATAGTTTTCCCATTGATTTTAAGTGGATATGATGTTATTGGAGTTGCAGAAACAGGATCAGGAAAGACTTTTGGATATCTATTACCTGGCCTTATTTAACTTAAATGTCAAAAATACCCATAGAATTTTACGGAAGGGATAAATGGTCCTGAAATGCTTATTCTAGCACCAACTAGGGAATTAGTTATGCAAATAGCCTAATAAGTAAGTCTTTTTATGAAATCCAATAATTTAACAGTTGCCACTGCATTTGGTGGATAAAATAGAGATCAATAAGCATCATAAATAAGAAGAAATCCAAATATTTTGGTTGCATGTCCTGGTAGATTGAAAGATTTTTTATAAGAAGGAATTGTAAAGTTATCTAAAGTGACATATCTGGTGATAGATGAAGCTGATAGATTATTGGACATGGGATTTGAGGATGATGTTAGATATATAGTTTAGAGGACAAGATCAGATAGACAGACTGCTTTCTTTTCGGCAACATGGCCTAAAGCAGTAAGGAATTTATCACTTGATTTTTGCGCAGAAGATCCAATATATGTATAAGTGGGTAGATCTAATATTACAATAAATAAAAATATAGATTAAGAAATTCTTTGTTTATATAATAATCAAAAATTATAAACTTTATTAGATATTTTGGATTAATTGAAAATTAATGATAAGGTTTTAATATTTGCGGAAACTAGAATTAGTTGTGAATAACTATCAGTTGATATGACTAATGAGGGATATTATGCAGTGGCACTTCATGGAAATAAAACACAAGGTTAACGAGATTCTATTATGGCATGTTATAAGAAAGGTGATACCAAATTACTTTGTGCTACTGACTTAGCTTCAAGAGGATTGGATGTGTCTGATATTACTGTTGTAATTAATTATGATTTTCCAAAATATTTTGATGATTACATTCATAGAATTGGTAGAACTGGAAGAGCTGGTAGAAGAGGAAGAGCTATTAGTTTTTTTTCTATTGGAAAAGATTAACCTTAAATGGCAAGAGAATTATTGAAATTTAATAGAATACATAAGTTAAAATTAGATGAATAACTTATGTAGGAATTAGCAAATGGAATAAGTAATTTATAACTTTATAATCTATAGAATAGGAAAGAAATAATAATTTTAATGGTGTTTCCAAATATGGTGGTTAAATTATGACTCATTAGAATAACTCTAAATTTACAGTTCCAAATTTATCAAAAGAAGAATAAGCTAAATTCTATATGCAACCTTATCAATTTGAAAATGTGTAATCTTTTGAGACAATATTTTTAGTTAAAGTAGATAAAGTAATTATGGAAGATAAGATTAATCTAGATCTAATAAAGGATAATATCATAACAGATAGAATTTATAGGAAGAAGCATTCTATTAAGACAAATATCAAAGAAATAATTAATAGAGAAGATAATAAGAAGGTTTTCCAAATTAAAATAAATTTGAAGGCCACAATAATTTTCAAGGATAACGTAGATAAGAATATTTAGATACTGGAAGAGATGATGGTAGATAAGGTTATTAAAAAAATCATTAACCAAGATTTGAAAACCAAGAAAGATGGCCAAATAATTAATTAGAAAATTAAGGAAGATATTAAGATAATCGTAGAGATTAATATACTCAAAACAGAGAAGATAAAAATGATATCTAATACAGATAAACTCCCTAGTAATAAGGATTTCCTCCTCAAAATAGAGATTAATGGAATTCAAATTAGAGAGATTAACCATATGGCGCTAGAGTTCAATAACCTTATTAAAAAGATTAATAAAATAATGACTAAAGAGGATAACCACCACATCAACAAAATTAATTTAATTATCAAAGAGATTTTTAGAAAGATTAATAAAGAAATCCTTTTCTTAATGATAAAGATTAAAATAATAATAGAAATTATAATTAAGAGTAAAGAAATAATTAATATTAATAACCTCATGATTAAGGAAGAGGTTAATAACCTTATGATTAAGGAAGAAATTTTAATAATTATAGAGCTGAAGGGTAATCTGAAAATTACAGAAATCAAAATCCTAATTAGAGATAATACTACAATTAAGATCATTTTAATAGATAAGGATTTTCATAAAATGAATACAATTAATAACATATGAAAACAAATCCTTCTGATAATTAAAGAGATAGAAATTTTGATTAAAATTAATAAAACTATCCAAGAAATACAAATGATAGATTTTAATAGGATAGCAGATAAGGGAATCAAAATAATTGGTAGTAAGGAAATCAAAATAATTGGCAGTAAAGAACCCCTTACGATTAAAATAATAATTAAAGATTTAATGATAATAAAAGAGAAAATAATACTAGAAATTTGATGGATGTTAATAAACCTTAAGATGATAATTAATAAATAAGGAAAGATTCATCTTAATAACAAGGGCTAAATACATAACCTAATTTTAATAATTTTAATTATAATCCAAATGAAGACCAAATTTAATAAAGAGATAAAGTCTAAGATAGTTAACCTAATTAAGATTTTCAAGGAAGATCTCAAAATTAACGAATCAAAGATGAAAGATTAAATGAAGACTATGGTAAAGATTAAGAAATAAACCCAAATATAAAATCATAATAAGTATATAATATATATATGTTATAGGGAGATTTCTCTCAAAATCCTACTAGTAATAACTTCAAACCAAATTCCAATAATTATATTCCTCAAGTAGCCTAAGAATAATAGTAATTTAATTAATAATTTGTATAAAGGTCAGAAAATAATTTTGTCAATGAAAGATTTCAAAATTAACCATAAGGGTAAAATTATACCTTTATATAATAGAGCTGAAAGATAATAAAACTAAAATTAAAGATCTCTCTTAGATTAAAAAATGGATCAGATGATAACTAGTCCAGATAATTAACCACAATATGATAATAGACAACGATAGTATTAAGACAATTTTAGATAATCTCAAAATAGGGTTTAGAGTTTCAATAGGAATGAAAGAGTATTGGATGAATAAGATGCTAATGAGAATCAAATGGATTTTACTAGATATTCTAGATAAGTTGATGATACTATGAAGAGATTTGAACTTGAATAAGCACCAAAGTATTTTCCATAAATATTATATATAGAACAAATTAATAAGAGTTAAAAAACAGTAGGAAGAATTCAGATTAATAATAATCCGAGAGTTTGGAATAAAACACAGCAGATTCTTAAATTTAATATTGAATATTTTTTAAGAATTATAATAATTTAATATTGCACCAAATCTGTATTATTATAACGAATTAGGAGTTATCTTTACACATTTGAAGATGAATAACAATATTATGGTTTGAATTTTGAAAGTGTCATATTAGTTAAAGGAATTGGATTAAAAAGAAAAGAGAAGGAAAATTACTATGATCGTTCTAAGTCTTAATGTTATGGATTATTTAAAGATTAATAACTGAATAAAAGGAGAATACTAAAAAAGTTATAGAAATAAGATCTTCAATTACAAATAATGACTCCTTCTTTAAAACCTTTTTAAAGCCCAATTATCACCCTTAAATGTTAAACAATAATAACTTAAAAAATCAATAAGATCGACATAACTATTACATAGTTAAATTTAAGGATTCTTTATAGAAAGTTAAATTGTTAGTTTCTAAATAACAGGAAAAACCTTAGTTAGACATTATCAAATTTAAAAAGTCAAGATATTGATTTAATGATTTGTATTAAGACTATTAATTTTAGTTTTTTAAGTAAAAATAGATTCAAAACATCATGTTTATCTACAGAATTTGAGAATATAACAAAATTATGAAAAGTTATAATTGATTAATATAGAATTTATTATTATCAATATTTCAATAATTTAAGTAGATAGTTAATTTGATTTATAATGAAATTCTTATCATTTTGCAATTTTGTAAGTTTCTATAGTTAATTTCAAAAAATTTAATCAAAAAAAAGATGATTATAACTGATTAGTTATCTCAATAATAGTAAAATGATAAATGCTTAAGTAATAACAAAAATAAATTATAAAATTAATGCATATTAATGTTAAACAATCTTCAAAGAGTAGAATATTACTAACAATGATTGAAAATTATTAGAAATCTTCTGATTAAGAAGCTATACTTGAGGCTTCAAAAAATAACTCTGTTGCCTAAATTGAAAAGAGGTTCAAAAAAAGTTAAGTTAATCATACTTATGCATTTCCAAGAATGGAGGAAAATAATTAAAAGTTTAGTTCTGAATCTCCTATTGCAAAATAGTTTTCACCTAAAGAATAACCTTAATAGAAGGACAACTTCAAAGATCTTTTGAAAAAAATATATCTCTCTAATCAAAACAAAAATTCAAGAAAAACATAACTAAACTAAGAATTTATCAAGTAATAATTTTCAATACTGCAACAATCTAATCATAAATCATTTTAGACTGCAAATAAATCTAATTTATAACATTCCTTAAGTTAAAATAGACTTTTAACAGATGTAGGTTAAAAATAAAGTTATTCTAGGGGATAATCCCCAGAAAATAAATTATCTTATTCAAATCGTCAGGTTGGAACACAGCTTTCTAAATTTATAAATTAAAATGTTAAGGAAAAATAAAGATCATAATAAAATTTCAATTAACAAAACTCATGTAGAAGCTTTGAGTTAAGATATTAATTTAACAAATCACCTTATTCATTATTGCAAAACAAAAGCTTTGATATAATTAAATAGCTTTCATAATTTTCAAGTCTATAAAAAGTAAAATCTAAAAATAATTGATATTGCTTCAAATTATTAGTTTATAGAATTCAAATAAATATAAATGTCATTTTTTTTATTTAACTTCAAATCCTCCACCACATCTTTTAGCTTAAGCTACTTTTACTTTTTGTTTTTTTAATTCTACCTGTGGTTGCTTAATTTAAGTATCTTGTAGTTATTATTATTTATTTTCTGTCTTTTAATTTAAAGTATAGTATTCTCCTAACACTATAATATTATTCTCAAATCTAAGTTCAGAGGCTAAAAGCATCATTTAAATAGCTAAATCTTCTGTTGGATTTAGAAATTCATTAGTCAAAAGACATTTGGCTTATTCTATGAAAATTCTCATGCAATCATATTTCTCTTCAATAATTGTAAGTAATTTTTATGTACTTGGAACAGCTTTTAGATTGTCTTCTCCATTATCTAACCATCTAATAATATTGGCTATCTATTCAAATTCTTCATTTAAAATAAATTGTAATAACACAGTTAATGCAGAATAGATCATGGCATGAGATTTTCTTTGATATCTTTAAGTAATATTATATTTTTTAGTTGTAATACAGTCTTATATAAAACCCTTTAGATGTTTAGATTAGAAAATTGGTTATGAAAGTAAAAATTTTTCAGATCTAACAAATCCACTAATGTAGATATTATCATTTTCAAAAAAAATGTTTGTTGCTTTTAATCCTAATAAATGTACTCCAAATCCTTCAAGAGAAGCTAATGTTTAAAATAATTGTTGAGTTATTGTAACAACTTAAAATTTGTCTCTAATTTTATGATCTAACAATTTAGTTTTATAAAATCTCCTTAAAACTTCAATACATTTTTCTTTTTAATTGTAATCAATTTCAAAATATTATGCTATATTAGGGAGATTCAACTTTATTATGTTTTCAAAAGCATTTATTAAAAATACTTATTCTCTTTCATCAGTAATATATATTTTTTCTAATAAAAATTCATCCATTTAATAAAATTTTGAATAAGCATCTGACTCTAATTCATTGGCTGCATAATAATTGAAGTTTTTAATTCCTAATTTATTTTTCATAATTAGAAATATTATTGTTTTTAATTATATTCATTATTTGAAATTTCTAATAATAACTAGAATATGATTAGAAGTTATTTTCTTTACAAAAATAATATTTATTAATATAATCAATTTTAATGAAAAAATAATAATAATCTAAGTCTCTTTCTAGTCGTAAACCTTAAGAAAATGCTAAGTCAGTTAAGAAACAAGAGAAACTTACTAAAATATAAGAGGCCTTTAATTTCAATAAAGCATCTAAATACATTGTACTGTTTTATTATAATTTTAGTTTTAATCTGGATTTTAAGAGAGAGCATGGTTAATTAAAAGAGGTTATTAAGATAGGATTGATTTTAAGGACTCTGAGATTGCTGAGTTAAGAAAATATTTTTCATCCTTAGATGGAGATGGATCAGGTGCTATTGGAATAGAAGAATTAGAAGATCCATTAATTGCTTTAGGTTTAGTAAATTCTAGAGAGGAAGTTGAAAAAATTATGAGCGAAGTTGATGAGGATGGAACTAATGAAATTGAATTTAAAGAATTTCTAACTATAATGAGAGGAGTTTAGAAAGGTGGAAATGTAGACTAAGGTGAAAAAAATCCAATTTATGATTTTTTTAAAAGTAAATTATTTTTTATATGTTTTAGAAATGAGTAATGGTCAATTAGAAAAAGGAATGGATAAGCATATTCCATTTAAGTTAAATGTCAGTTTGTTTAGAAGAAAATAAATATTAAGTATTAATCAATATAAATTTAATTAGATGCAATAACAGGTGATTAAAAAGAGTTAAAAGATAAGGGACAAAAAATATTATAAGCATATAAAAGATAGTTATTGAATTATAAATAATAAGATAGAATTAATAGAGGAGAAGATCCAAATGGTAATTTATTATATTTTTATATATTAGATATATCCTTAGATTAGTTTCCAAATAAAGATAATGGTCCAAATCCAAGAAATGGATTTCCAAAGCTATCAAGAGTCATTTAACCAGAATAAACTATAGGAAATAATCGTAAACACTATGATAAATGAGAATAATTCTATTAAATCATAAATTTAGTATTATTTAATATCTTTATTATCTTTGGTGAAAAAACTAAAAGATTATCTAAAAAAACTATTTAAATAGAAATTTTCATAAATTTTCTTTCAAATATTAATTCCTATTGAATCGATTGGTTTAAATACTGAATAATTTGTATATAAATAATAATAGAATAGTATGTGAAAAAATAAATATAAGATGAAGATTGTTAAAATTTATTATATAAATTATAATTTAATGGAATTAAATTTTATGATATTTCCAGTTCCAAAACACTCCTACCGTGAAGAACATTTGAAAGTTTATATATAATAGTTATTTTAGGAACTTGTCAAGATTCCCTATTACGATGATTTATTTAAGTTTTATTAAGGATCTCCTTAAACTAGAATTTAGTTTCATAAAATTGTTCCTTTTAAACCACCTGAGGAAATTCCAAATGTATTACACATTTATGAATGTAGGATGTTAGTTAACTTTCAATTTATGATGACTAAGTTGATGAACTTCCTAGTTAAAGAATTCCTCGTATGAATTAAACAATTTCTGTATGTAAACAACAAAATATTTATTCAATATTAGAAAATAATAACAATTTGAAAGTTTCAATGACTCCTCGAATAAGCTGTACTTCAAATTTATTGAATTCATTTAGTAATAATAAAAATTATAGATGTTCTAAATAAATTCCATGCTTATATTTAAAACCAATGATTCCTACTAAAAAAACTATTTTATATTTTCATGCAAATTGTGAGGATTTATTGTCTTCCTATAACTTAGTGGATTTTTTAAGATAAAATATGAAAATGAATGTTTTATCTGTAGAATATCCAGGATATGGAATTTATTAAGGATAGCCAAACGAAGAAAATATTTTGAAAGATGCTGAATATATTTATAAATATGTTGCATTTCATTCTGCAATTTAAGAGAAAAATATAATTGTGATGGGTAGATCAATAGGAACAGGAGTTGCATGTCATTTGGCATCTGTATTTTAACCTGGACTTTTAGTGTTGATTTCACCTTTTTTGTCATTGTAAGAGATTGTGAATTAGAAATTTCCTTTGGTTAAGAGAATGGTTAAGGAGAGATTTGTTAATAAAGATAAAATTCAATAAGTAAAATCTCCTATATTTATTTTACATGGTCTTAAGGATAATATAGTTTCAGTTGAATAAGGAAAGAAATTATAAAGTATTTATTATATTAATAATATTTAGAATTATGCAAAAGTGCATGTTTATTAAGAACACCACCTGAGATGACACATACTAGATTTTAATTTGAGAATGATTTGACTTTACCATTGTTAAATTTTATGAGATCATTAAATTTACTTTGAAAATAAACATAATTTGAATAACTTTTATTTTAATTTATGATTCGTATTTAGTAATTATAGAGTCAAATTGTGGAACCAGCTGGTCTCAAAGGATAGTATTACGAATAAGTAAAAGTTGTGGATTATATGTGTTTAGAGACCACAAAATAAATTGGAATGGTTCAAAAATAATGGATGGGGATATAAGGATACAAAATTTGTCTTAGAATAAGATGGAGGTGTAAGATTGACTGGAAATAAATACAGATTTTCAAATTAAAAAATGATGAAATTTAAGGAATGGGCTGAAGTTAAAGTTGGAATAGATTTGAGTCTTAATTGTGAAGTATAAAATGAAATTCCTGCAGATCCACCTATCATTAATGAATAATTTTTGAATGCAATTTAAGGATAATTTAATGAGATTTCATTTGATAATGCATAAAGAATATTACATTCTCATGGACATACAATGTAAGAGGTATAAAAAATATTAAATGTAGATTTATGAATTAAGACATGGTAAATTAGCTAGAATAGTAGATTGTATAGTGTATATAAATTCTCATGCTTAAGCTGAATTATTAGTGAAATTAGCTTTAGAATATAATGTAATGTTGACAGTTTATGGAGGAGGCACAAATGTTACATGGGCATTGTAATGTCCAAAAGAAGAAAGAAGAATGATTGTTTCTGTTGATACATCTAGGATGAATCATATAAGATGGGTAGATAGAAAGAATATGACAGCTTTAGTAGAAACTGGAGTTACAGGAAAGGATTTAGAGAAAGAATTATCAAGATATGGAGTAGTATGTGGTCATGAACCTGATTCTGTAGAATTTTCAACTCTTGGAGGTTGGATTAGTACAAGAGCTTCAGGAATGAAAAAGAATCGTTATGGAAATATTGAGGATATTATTTTATCTGTTAAAGTTGTTACTCCTACTGGAACTTTATCTTAGAGTTTAGATTATCCAAGAGTCAGCAGTGGTCCAGATCTAAATTAAATTGTTTTGGGATCTGAGGGTACTATTGGTATCATAACTGAAGCTGTTATTAAAATTAAGGCTCAACCTGAAGTAATTTAATAGTATTATTTTAGGTTTGTAAATATGAATCAATTCTTTTCCATAACTTTGCTTTGGGTACTGAATTTATGTACAAATTATCAAGAAGCAAAGTTTGGCCAGCTTCAGTTAGATTGGTTGATAATAATCAATTTTAATTTGGAATGGCTTTGAAAACAATGCCTCATAGTAAAAGAGAAGAATTTATGGATAAGGTAAAAAAGTATTTCATAACATAATATATGCAATATGATCCAGATTAAATGTGTTTAGTTACAGTAGTTTTTGAGGGAACTAAATAAGAAGTAGAATTTTAAGAGAAGAAAGTTTTTGAGTTGGCTAAATTTTATAAGGGATTTAGAGCAGGAGCAGAAAATGGAGAAAGAGGATATTTCTTAACTTATATGATTGCATATTTGAGAGATTTTGCTATGTAATTTTAATTTATTGCAGAATCTTTTGAGACAGCAGTAGGATGGAAAAATGTTCCTGCTGTTTGTGAAAATGTAAAGAAATGATTTGATTAGTAGATTTAAAGAAGAATAGTAGAAGAATGTTCAAAAAGAGGAGTTGAGAAGGAACCATTTGTTTCATTTAGAATTTCATAAGTTTATGATACAGGTGCCACTATTTATGTTTATTTTGGTTTTGGTTATAAAGGAATTGCAGATCCAGTTAAATGTTATTCTGAAATAGAGGATGCAGCAAGAGAGGAGATTATGAAAAATGGAGGATCAATATCTCATCATCATGGTATATGATATGAATTTAATCATTTTAGGTGTTGGTAAACTTAGAAAATAATTTATGTAAAGGTAGATTGGAGATACTGGAGTTGAAATTTTAAAAAAGATTAAATAATAAATAGATCCAAAGAATATATTTGGAAATTAGAATTTGATATGAAATATTTTAGTAACATAAAATTATTTAAAACTAACAGTTAAAAGAATTTAAATTCAATTAATTTAAATATATATTTTTTAAGTAAATGAACAAGTCTGATACTATTCACAATTTAGAAAATATTGATCCAAATATAGTTAGAAATTCTGTTTCTTAATAAAAGAAATTTTCTAGAAGTTCAGGTTAAAAAACACCTTGGAGTGCGAAGTATTTATTCTCTTTAAATATTTATTAGCACTGGAGAAATAAGTCATTCTACAAATGATGATATTGAGATTTCTTGTTTCTAAGTAGGACCAACAAAAATATCATCACTTTCAACCAATTAAGCTGTTATATGTCAAACAAGATTAGAGTAATATTTGACTTCAAATAATGTTCTTGATATTCTATCATATCTAGATGAATTTGAAGATCTTGATTGGGTTAAAACAAATTATATTACTCATATAATAGAATTAATTATAAAACAAGAGAGAGAATATTTAAAATAAAGGATTGTTGGATTAACTGCAATATTGACTAGCAAAAATTATCTATTCAATAGATAAATCATCAAAATGATATTTAGTGCATCATCTAGAATAGGTTCACAAGAAGGTTTCTATGCTTTACATGAAATATAACATCTTTTGGAAACAATGATTTTCAAAGAGGAACTTTAATAATACAATTAGAAATAATATTACCCTCTTATTGTTTATTGTCATACACATCAATTATTGTATTGGGGATTGACAGGAGAATGTTGGGAACTATTAAAGTTAATATTAAAAAGATAAATTGAAGAATCAGTTAAAGATGAATTTGAAAAGACAGCTTAAAAAATCTGTGATATGTTATTAAGATAAATAATTGAATTGAGTAGTTCAAATAATTAATGGTAATAAATTTTCAATGATGTTTTATATGAAGGTGTAATCAATTTGCATCCATCTGATATATTCTTTAATAAATTGATTGATTATGCTTTTAGAAAGTCTCAAGTTGAAATGGCAGAATATCTTTTAGTATTTATGAGAGATTAAGCCAAAATTTAACCTACTATTGTTACTATAAATACATTGATTGATTAATACTTTAAAAATAATCAGAAAGAAAAAGCATGGAAGACTTTTGAAGATCTTAAATTAACTTAGACTAAGCCTGATAATTTTACTTATACTACACTTATTAATGGTTTAAAGAATTCAGATAATATGGATTTGAAATTAGCATTTTCATTATTTGAAGAATACAAATAATATAATCAACCAGATTAAATTATTTATAACTGTCTTTTAGATGCATGTATTAATGCAGGTGATTTGAATCGAGGTTTCTAATTGTTGAATGAAATGAAATAATCATAAACAATTTAATTAGATGAGATTACATATAATACATTAATAAAAGGATGTGGAAGAAAGAAGAGATTGAATGATGCTATAAATTTATTTGAAGAAATGAAATAAATTGGTATCAAACCAAATAGAATTAGTTTTAATTCATTACTTGATTCATGTGTTAAATGTAATAAAATGAATATTGCATGGAGATATTTTGAAGAAATGAGAAAATAATATGGTATTTTCCCTGATAATTTTACTTATAGTATTTTAGTAAATGGAATTAAAACTAATCACTCAAATAGGGATGAATTATTAAGAGCTATTACTCTATTAGAATAGATTTAAGAGACTGGTTAATTTAAACCAGATGAAATTCTTTATAATTCATTAATTGATGCTTGTGTTAAATTTAATGAGATTTAGAAAGGTATGGAATTATTTAAAGAAATGAAAAATAAACATATTGACCCATCATCTGTTACTTATGGAATCTTAATTAAAGCATATGGAAAAATGAATGATTTGAATGGAGCATTTAGAATATTTGAAGAAATGAAATAATAAAGGATATAAATAAATGATGTTACTTATGGTTGTTTAGTTGATGCTTGTGTAAGGAATGATAGATTGGATTAGGCATTATAATTCATAGAGTAAATGAAATAATAAAATCTTTCAATTAACACAGTTCTTTATACAACAATTATCAAAGGATTTTGTAAATTAAATTAGACTGATGAAGCAATAAAATATTTTAATCTTATGAAATAATCACCTAAGACTTATCCAAATATAATTACTTATAATTCCTTACTTGATGGAATGGTAAAGAATGGATTACTTAATTAAGCAGATAAATTATTTTAAGAATTAATTGAATCTACAATAAAACCAGATCTGATTACTTTTAGTACTTTATTAAAAGGACATTGTAGAAGAGGTAATATGAAAAGACTCAATGAGACAGTATAAATTATGGAAACTCTTCAAATTAATCCTGATGAATCCTTGTTATTATTGATTTTGGATTCCTGTTTGAATCAATAATAGTATCATATTGGGGTTCAAATATTTGATCAGTTTTGTCATTAGATTCCTTAATCCATTCAATTATTATTGACAACCATCAATTTACATAGTTTAGATAAGAAATTACTCTAGGCCATACCATTATTAAATAGGTTATATCAATTAATGGATGAAAATAGAATTTAACACTAATCTTTAGAATAGATTATTAATTCTTTATTATAGTAATAATTGGATGAACAAATATATCCAATTGTAACTAAAATTGTATTAATAGCCTTAAAAATGGATTTTAATATATCTAATTTGGAAACTTTATTATCTAATAAAAATTCTTAATTAATGATGTTATTATAAAATACTAGTCAACTTCCATGCATTAAGTTGTTATAAATATTACCAGAATTATCAAATGAGGATTAAATTATATGTAGAGAATATATTAAGAAAAATAGCAAGAATAGTTTAAAGGAACCTTTGAATGAATAATTTGGGTAGGTATTTTTATAATGTAACAATAATAATAAAAAGAGTAAAGTTTAAGAACGATCATCTCCATTTAATAATGAGAATAAAGAAAATGTCTATCATCCAAAGCGTTAGTATAATAATTATACAAAGAATGATTTGAATGAGTTCATGCCTAACAAATAATAGGCAAAGAGAAGATGATTAATTAATTAATATTATAAAATGAATAATGATCAATCATTAGAAGACATTGACTAATTTATTCATTCATATGGATAACAGTAATCTATTCCAAATATTCTGTCACAAGCTATCACATAAGATTAACTTCTGGCTTAAAATGTTAGGTTATTATAACAATTACATGAACAACAATCGATTTTGAATCTTTAAAGTTTAATGTTTTTAAATCCTATGGTATAAACATAGGTGAACCATGAAAGTAAAAAGATTAAAAAAACAAATAAAACTATTTAAGTTATTCCATCTACAACAAATACAAAGGAAAATGCATAACATCTTTTAGAAATTAAAGGAAATGTCAAAAATGCATATATAAAGAAAATAACATCACTCTTAAGTGTAGAAGGTGATAAATTATTAGATGATGACTTTCATGATGATTTGGAAATTGAGAGTTGTTCAGACTTTTAGAATTAAGATAAATTGAATGGATTGTTGAATTCTAACATTGACTAAACTTAGATGAAACAAAAAGGTAGATAAAGTGCTAAAATGTCAAGACTTCGTAAAAAAGTATATTTAAAATTATTGGAAAAAAAGGTATGTATATTTATCTAAGTAAGGTTTCAGATTTAGATTAATAAATTTCAGAATACAAGAAAACAACTCGTCAATCCTTTGAATATTTGACTTAAATCTTATAATCACATCCTATCTTAAATAGTATGATAATAGGAAATTCGGCTGCTATTGATTAAGTAATGGAATGTTCATCTCCTGATTAAGCTTAATTGATCTTAGATTCCTATATTGTAAGTATCTAAATAAATGTAGATGAGATATGGTATATGTGGAATCAAGAGAAGAGATTACTTCAAATATGCAGTAAAAAATATATAGAAAAACTTTTTAAAGGGAAATTATGGTCTCTTACTTATGAGTTAGAATAAACATATATAGAATTGTAATAGAAAGTGACATATTTGTAGATGATCAAGAATTTAATCATTATGTGGAAATAGTGAAGGAAGACGCAAAGTTAGAAGATGACAATCAAGTGTATAAAATATTACCTACAGTTGATAAGATGTTGAATCATAGAAAATTATCATAATAGTACACTTAACAGTATTTATAATAGGTTATTGTTAAAATTCAATTAAGACATCAAAACTTTGAGATCTTTGTAATAAGAAGTAGAAGAAACAGTAAATTAATTTACTTAAAGCTTAAGTCCTATTCAACATTTAGATTTTATTAAAATAATAGAGAAATAAGGAAGTTATAATAGATTTACAAAATGATTAATATAAAGTAATTAAAAAGTTTTGCTTTTTTATAAATAAATGTCATCTATTTTGAATAGTCTTGCTAAAATGAGATATAAAACAAAAGTATTAAAAATTGATTGAGTTTTTAAGGCCGTATTTTCAGGAGTGACAGATGTAATTGTTGTTGATTAGGGGGATGGGAAATATGCGTCCACTCCATTTAATGTGAAATTTGGTAAACTCAAATTCTTAAATGCAGGAGAAGAGTTGTTTATTGAGAGTATAGTATTATTGAGATTATATAGCATTACACATTAGAGAATAATCAGTAGTCAAAAAGATGAGTTTAATAAAATTAACAATGTACATAAATGGGGAGAAGAGAGACGATATCTAATTTTATTTGGATGATGATTAAATTGGTCATTTTGCATATAATAAGAAGGAGGATATAGAAGAACTTAAGTAGAAATATTATGAGCAAACTAAATAAAAAATAAATCAATAGTAATAGTAGTAGGAATTTAAGTTATCTACTCAAAGTAATTTCTTAGTTTTGTCAAGAGTACCAACCTCTAAAACTATTGAAAGTTTAAAATTAAAACATGGATCAAATGCAATTGTGTATGAAGTGGAATGCAAGAGATTAGGTTCTCAAAATATCGAATGTGAATTGTTTATGATATCACAAAATCAAAAGATTTTTATAAGTGATATCGATGGAACCATTACCAAATCTCCAACAAAAGGAATGATATTATCTACATTTGGTATGGATTATTCATAAGATCATATATGTAAGTTTTACACTATGCTTGCTTAAAGGAATTATTTGATTTTATACATGTCTGCAAGGTCAATGGTATAATATGATAGTACCAAAGAATATTTGCTTAGATAAAAACAAGAAGGAATCTAATTACCTCTTGGTCCTGTGTTTTTGTCTCCCTAAGAATTATTAGAGGCCTTTACTATAGAGGTTATTAAGAAATAGACTGATATTCTTAAGTCACAAATGCTCAATGATTTGGTGTTCACCATAGGGGTAACAGGAACAATCTAAGGAGGAATGGGAGATAGATTAAATGATATTCAAGCCTATAAAATGGCCAATATCTAATATGAAAGAATATTATTGATTAATAAGAAAGGAGAAATAGTGAGAGTGAATAATGAAATGCAAGAAGAAAAATTCACTATAAAAGAAATTATTTAAAAGATGGATTAAATTTTCTGAAATTATTTAAATAATTTTATAATTAATTAAAAATGTCTGCTGTGGGTATTCGTGGTGAGAGAGATCAAGGTTAAGATGTTCGTACAAGTAATGTAACTGCTGTTATGGCCATTGCAAATGTTGTCAAAACTAGTCTTGGACCATAAGGATTAGATAAGATGTTGGTAGATGAAATTGGAGATGTTGTAATTACAAATGATGGTGCAACTATTCTTAAATAATTGGAAGTTGAACATCCTGCTGCTAAGGTCATTGTTGAATTGAGTTAATTATAAGATAAGGAAGTAGGTGATGGTACTACATCAGTTGTTGTATTGGCTGCTGAATTACTTAAGAGAGCTAATGAATTAATTAAAATTAAAGTCCATCCTACAACTATAATATCAGGCTATAAATTAGCTGCTAGATAAGCTGTCAAATATATCCAATCTCATTTAGTGCATAAAATTACTGAAGAAGACACTGAAATTTTAATTAATGCAGCTAAAACTTCTATGAATAGTAAAATTATAGGTCCAGAAAGTCATATATTTGCTAAATTAGCAGTTGATGCAGTCAGATTAATCAAAACTTAAGGTACAATATCTGGAAAACCTAAATATCCAATTCAATCTATTAATATTGTTAAAAGTCATGGACAATCCTCCAATTAATCTGAATTAATCAGAGGATATGTTCTTTAATTACAAAGAGCTTCATAACAAATGGTAACTAAAGTTAAGAACGCCAAAATTGCATGTTTAGATATCAATTTAAATAAATTCAAAATGTAGATGGGAGTTTAAATTTTGGTTGATGATCCTAATAATTTAGAGAAAATTAGAAAGAAGGAAATGGATGTTTTAAAAGAAAGAATTCATTTATTGTTATCAGCAGGAGCCAATGTGATCTTAACCTCAAAAGGAATGGATGATTTAGCTAATAAATATATAGTAGAGGCTGGTGGTATTGGATTAAGAAGAGTCCCAAAAGAACATCTAAGAAGAATTGCTAGAGCAACTGGGGCAAAGATCATAACTACATTTGCTAATGAAGAAACTGGAGAGTCATTTGATGTAACTAGTTTAGGAGAAGCAGAAGTATAATAATAATATAATTATAATAATAGGAAGTGTATGAAGAAGCCATAGGAGATAATGATTATATATTTTTCAAGGGAATGAAAAAGGAATAATCAGCAAGTATTATTCTTAGAGGTGCAAATGAAATGATGACTGATGAAATAGAGAGATCAGTACATGATTCATTATGTGTTGTTAAAAGAACCTTAGAATCTGGTTCAGTCGTAGCTGGAGGTGGAGCTGTTGAAATGGCCTTAAGCATTTATTTAGATGATTATTCTAGAACAATAGATACAACTGAACAAATTGCTGTTGCAGAATTTGCTGAAGCATTGACTTCTATTCCAAAGATATTAGCTACAAATGCTGCCAAAGATTCAATAGATTTGATCAGCAAATTAAGAGTTTTACATAGCAAATCTTAATCACTTTAAGTAGATGAAAAGGGATTTAAGTATAGTGGTTTAGATCTAGTAAAAGGAGAAGTAAGACATAATTTAAGACATGGAGTTCTTGAACCAACTGTAAGTAAAGTGAAAGCATTAAAGTAATACAATTATATAATTTTTAGGTTTGCAACAGAGGCTGCCATTACAATATTGAGAATAGATGATATGATTAAATTAGAACCAAAGAAAGAGTAAATGCCAGGTAGACATTGAGTTATGATAAATAAAATAAATATATATAAATAATATAAATTAATGAAGTCATATTCAAATATTATACATATTATTTTAGTTCTTCTTGAAATTATTTAATTAACCTGAATCAACTTAGATTAAAAAAATTAATTGAGTATTTTATAATTAAAATAAAGAAATCAACAAAAGTATTTAATTATTTTTAATAATGAATCGAAGAATTAATACAGAAATTGGAGATTCTATTCGAAAAGATATTAAAGATGATTGTAATACAAGTGAGTACAATTTTATCTCGAGTAAAAGATATCTTAACTAAAAAACTAATCCAAGTGAATCAACAATTGAATTGAAAAGATAAAATACAATTAATCCAATTTTATGTCAATAAGAACTTGTTTCCATTGCTTAAACAAAGTTATATAATATGGCAAAGTTATCCCTTCAAGGTTAAACTTAATAACTGAAGAATTGTATATAATAAGATCTCAATCTACAAAAAAAGAGTTCTTACTTAAATAAGAATTTAGATAAATTAGTTCATAAAATTATTGATAATTAATGTATTTATAATATTTCTAAAAGATTGAGATTAGTTTACTAAGAGAAGAAGTTAGTTGCAGAAATAACTTATGTTAATTAAACAAAGTGATAGGAGTAAGTCGAATTATAATTTGTCCATTAAAGAAAATGAGAAATTTTAAACGATCCTTCAAGTGCGATCGATTATCAATACTGAAGGGAAATTAGAATAATAGTAGAGACGATTTTTAAGACAAAATCAATCTGAGTTAAAAATTAGATAAAGATTGAGTAGTTGTTTAGGATAAAGTTAAGAACGAAGCTCGAATAGATTAAATATCAATTTCTCTGGTTTTACGATACAAAAAAAAGAATTAATAAATAAAAATAACTCTTAAGTAAAAATAAGAATATAATAAAATTTTTGTAATAAACAAATAAATACTGATTGATAAAATTATATATTATTTTTATAATGAATAGATTATTGATTACAGAATTAGGTGATACTATAAGAACAGAAATGAAAAGAGATTTGACTAAGACTGTTAAATCTAATAGAACTATTTTAAAAACTTCATTCCCAGAAATTAAGAATAATTTTTGTAGTTCTGCTCTTCTTACAGAGATAGACAAAACATAGAATCCACTCTATTAAAAAAGTCTTTGTGATTAGGCACTTCTAAATTTATCTAAGGTTGCTTATCTTTCTTTGTTTGGACCTAAAAATAGATAGAGTTTAGAAAATCACTTAAGGGATGATCTATAAATTAAAAAGTAGAAGGATTATTTAAATTTATGTTTAGATAAATAGATAGATAAAATTCTTGATGATGATAGTATTTGAATAGAAATAATAATAGATTTGATGAGTAAGAGGAAAAGGTAGTTACTGAATGAATTGAAAAAATTAGAAGCCAAAAAGAAATTAAAAAATCATCATTATATTCCAACTGAATAGTCTTAATTTAGTTCTATAATTGAGGATAATGATAAGGAGAAGAAATTAATGTCAATAGTGAATGCTGAGGGTAAGTTATTATAATTGAAAAGAAGATATGAAAAGAAATAAGATGAAGACTTGAAAATGAAAGAATAAGTAAAAATGAATTATTGCAATTTCAAAGAAAATCATATTAGACACATAGAAGCTATGAAAATAATGGAACATAAAGATATGGAGAATGATGTTAAGGATATATTTATAAATAAGGATTTATCTGAAAATAGATTCATAGAAAGATTAAATGAGAAACATGTTAAAGAAAAATAATAAATTTGGAAATAGCATCACTTTCCTCAACATAGGAAATGGCTATCAAATTGATTAAATATAATAAAATTAAATTGATAAAAATGACGAGAGCGATTAATCTAAAATTATAAGATAAGTTAATTCTTATAGAGATGCCAAGTGAAGCATATTTGAGTGATCTTTACAAAAGAGTAATAATAAATTAAAGAGATAGATTAAAGAGCATCCTTTGACTCCAAATCCAAATTAACTGATTGGACTAAAAACTGTATCAGGAGCTTTAACTTTAGATTATATTCTATCAAGACCTGAAGATAGGAGTATAATAAAAATAAATATTAGGTTTATTTCCATTAAATAAATTGAAGTAGAATGAGTGGTTAGTAGGAATTTATAAGTAATAAACAGGATAGTTAAGTTTGAAAGATTTTGATTTGAAAAATGCATAGGAAAAGGAGGAACATCTGAAGTATATTTGATAAGACATAAAGGAAATGCTAGACTGTATGCACTGAAAATGATAAAAAAGCATTATATTACAGATTGTAGACGTTTAGAATAGGTATTAAGAGAAAAGAAAATATTATCCAATGTATTAAATTAAAGTCCATTTATTGTGCCTTTATATGCAACCTTTACTACCAGAGAACACTTATGTTTCTTAATGGAATATAGTCCAGGAGGAGAGATGTTCTTTCATCTCTAAAATTATAGATTTACAGAAGAGGAAGCCAAAAAATACTTTTGTGAAGTTATTTGTACATTGGAGGAGTTGCATAAACATAAAGTTCTCTATAGAGATTTAAAGGTATTATTTATATTGATTATTATAACAGCCTGAAAATATATTGATTGATATTAGAGGTCACATTTAATTGACAGATTTCGGTCTATCTAAATTAGATTTGATGAATGAAGATGTGACACATAGTTTTTGTGGTTCTCCAGAGTATATGCCTCCAGAAGTTGTCAGGTAAGTCTATTGAATATTTTAGTCGTTAAGGATATTCATACCCTGCTGATTTTTATACTCTCGGCTGTTTATTGCATGAATTACTTTTAGGATTACCACCACATTATTCTTAAAACACTGAAGAGATCTTTTAAAAGATAATTAATGAAGAGTTAGAGTTTCCAGATGACCTTACTGAAGAAGTTACTGATTTGTTAATAGATCTATTGGAAAAGGATGTTAGTAAACGTATAAAGGATTTCAAAGTTTTAAAGAAGTATTCATGGTTAAGTGATGTAAATTGGGAAACTATCAAAAATAAATAATTAGAAATGCCAATTGAAATAGATATATATGAAACTCATATTCATGGAGAATTCTTAAAAGTGGATGTTGCTGAGTTTAATTAGAAAAATGAAACTGGTGATTTGAAACCTTAAGATGACTTATTTGAATTCTTTCATTATATTAATCCTATGCATTAAGATTAATTCTTGTTAGAATCAAAATAATAGAATGTCAAAAATAGAGCTTCAAGTGATATGATAATGGAGAAGAAATAAAAGTTAGTATTAAATGACAGACAATCAAATGTGAATCCAAATTAATTAAAAAAGTGCAGTTCTGTCAAATAATCTTTAAAGTCTGCTAGTTCTCCAAGAATAAATAATTAATTATTTAGTACTGGACATCATAGTACTCAAAATTCACCCAAAAAACAGCTACAACTCAATTTATAAGATATTGACAATCAATTAAGCATGAAGACACCAAAATAACCTAAATCTTTAGCAGGAACAACTCCAACAGCTGCAACCTTGGCTCTACTGAGAAAGAGTTTTTAAACTCTATTAAAGAAAGCTCCGTCATTAAGGAATCAGGATAATAATCCAACTTTAAGAACTCTGTTATCAGAGAGATCTTTAATGGATAGGAACTATGTTAATCATATTAATTATAATTAGATTTAAAAAATATTACAATTATAACATAGCAGTCCTACTAATAGGGAATTGTCATAAAGGCCACCTTAATAATTGTAGAAAAGAATTTCAAGTACATCCACTCATCTTAAATCCTAGTTATCATAATTATCACTTTTTACTTTATCTTCATAAATTACTTAAAGGGGTAGTACCTCACATAGACCAAAACTCAAATAATGATAATATTATTATTATATATATTTAAATATAAATTCATTCTTACATATTTTTCTATTTTTAAGACATTCACTATTCAAAGTTCTATTTGAATTCCTTGAGTCTCAAAAAAACAATTTAGATTAAAGTATCATTTTGATCTATCAATATAAACTCTCATCTGAATACCAATCAAATTAAACAAATTAAAAAATCTATTTATTGTTATCAATATTTCAATATATTCTTAATTGATGTTTTAATTAAAAATATAACAAAAATTGATATATTTAGTATAATTAAAACTTTACGATAATAAATATATAAATATTTATTTGTAAATTTATAATAGAAATTCATTTCAACAATCAATAACAATGAACGTAATATAGTCTTCATAAAATAATTAGTATTTAATTAAATCATTACTCAACAATTAATACTTTACAATCGATAAAAAGGATTCATTAAAATATTTACCTACTCTTTCCTAATAAGGTGATAAGGATTTTTATTGGTCAATTATTAGTTTGGATTAAGTTGAAAACTTTACTTCAAGATACTCTTTAAGGTTTGGAGAGTTTGTCTAAATTTCTTCAATTAAATCCTAATCCTCATCTGTAAGCAAAATCCCTCTATTGATACAATAACCTAATAGTTCAATAATTTCAGAATAATCTTTTAAGAAACTTAGTGATAATTTAATTAATAAACAACCATGTGTCTTTCTAAGTTCTGAAAACAATTTTTATTTAACAATTGAAAAAGATAAACTCATTTACTTAGAATTACCTAATCCTGGAAGTTATTTTTAAATTATACCTCTATTCGAAAATGAATTAGAACTTGAACTAGATAGACCTTTCATTAATTTTTGTTATGAATATTAAATCCGGAATTATGTAACTGGATATTCCCTAAATGTTTATTCCCACATTTCCTAATAACTATATGTAACAGCTACAAGAAGAGGTAAGAAAAATGAGACATGGACTTTAATAAAAGACAAAAATGGTGATAACAAATTTTAAATTGCTAATATGTTTTATAAGTAATATATCCATACAGAAGACCTACAAGTGAATTTGATAAAAAATAACCCAGAAAATTAATATTGGGAAATCTAAAGTAAAACATTAACCTAATAAATTAGCAATTGATGGAAAATAACTTTCTTATGGGGTCCCTTTTATTATTTAAAATCCACTTACCAAATACTATTTAACTATGAAAGTAGTAAATTTAAAAGAACCTTTAAATTATGAATAAGATGTTATTTAAACTAAAACCCTAAAGCCAACTTCATTATGGATAATTTTTAATCATATTATATGAAAATATTTAATGCTTTTTAATATTTATATATATTTTTTCTAAAAGCATTATAATTTTTATTATTAAATGAAGTAAATTTAGAGTTAATTTAATCATCAACTCATAGGAAGAATTCCAAATCAATTGAGTACTTATTATTTATTATTAAGGTAGTTCATATAGAAGAATTAACGATCGCATAATTGCCTATAAAAATAAAATTTAAGTGACAAAAGATGATAATCAATATGACTTAAATATAATAACTCCAGGATATTTAAAGTCTAACAAATTTTAATATATGTTTAACTGGAAAATCAACTTTATTGAAAGCCAACTTTGTTAATTTTCTAAAGATGAATTTTATCAGATTTATTTATACAATTGTTTCCTCTTAGGAGATTGTTACAAAGCCAATAGTCTATCTTATATACAATAAAAATATAGATCTTTTGAGTCATATTTTGATATTAAAAATGAAAACAGAAATAATATACTTTTATATGGAGAAAACATGAGTGAATTCAATGAATTTAAACTATCAAATTCAGCTCAAAATGAGTTTACAGATTTTAATCGAATTTATGTTAATAAAAGAAATCCATTTGTTTCCTTTTCAGTCTATGATATAATAAACAGTAATGATAAAGCAATATCATATTTCCAGAAATTGGTTTAATAAAAAGCATTTCAAAACATAGATGAAGCATTATAATATTATGGAGTAACTATAAATGAAATAGAATAATTGAATGTTCATGAATTATTACACTTAGAAAAACTCATTCCTGGAAATGTATAATCATATAGGTAGAATTATCAGAATTTCCATGAATATATAGCATTTAGTGCATATACTTTACATGTCAATTAATTTCATAGAAATGTACCTAATATGGCATTTAGTACTAATGAATGTGAATAATGTAACTCATGCAATCCAGCAGAGTATTGCACATCACTTAAACCTATCTAACCTTTAAAGCAACCTCAATTAGTGCCTATTTAATAATTGTAAGAATATCCTTTAAGTCTTAAAACATATGATATTTTTTGTATTCTCTATCATTCATTAATTTGCTAATTAAAGATTTGGAGTCATCAAGACTCAGTTGAAAGCATTCTCAATTACTAAGTTGTTGAAGAAGCTATTGTAACTTCATCATCCAATTTTAAAAGAAACTATGAAAATTTAGAATTGTTAGGTGATTCAGTTTTGAAATATGTAGTAACTGTAGATATCTTTAAACAATATGAATTGTTAGATGAAGGAGAAATGACATCGTTAAGAAGTCGATTAATTATGAATACATTTTTAGCATAATTATTTGAATAATTAGGTTTAGAACAATATATAATCAATTAAGATTTGCATTTCAAATAAATTCGAAATCCATTAGTCAATGATATTATTTCTAGTGAAAATAAACATTTGTAAATTAGTCAGAAAGCTGATATTTATGAAGCAATTATTGGTGGAGTGTTTGAATCTACTCAAAGTCTCTATGAATATATTACTATTTTGAGAAGAACAAACTTTCCAATATCTTTCTATTAAGACATACTTTTTGATTATCAGCCAATTACAGATTCAATTGAGCATATTGATATTAAAGAATATCAATTTAATAATCCTCAATTATATGAAATAGCTATCAATCCATTATAATATGATAGATTAGAGTTTTTAGGGGATGCTGCTATTGAATTACTAGTTATTTCTTATGTCTTTAGGGCTGCAAGGGAAAAACAATTGAAAAATCCAAATTGGAACTTAAATCCAGGTTTGTTATCAAATTGGAAATAAGTATTATTGGGAAACAAGTTTATGGGAGAATAAACTATTAAAATGGGTTTAAAACCTCATGTAGATGAGATTCCAAAATTATATGGAGATATTTTTGAAAGTGTTGCAGCTGCAATACTTCTTGACAGTGGATGGAAAGGATTAAATCAAGTATATGGTAGCCTATACAAAAAATATATGGATGAAATTATTGAATATTGATATAATTATGTTTAATAATTATATGAATAAAAAAAATTTAGGATGGGACATTGAAGAATAATAATATCTAGATAGTTTAATACCTGGCAATTTACCAAGGATAGAGAAAAGACATGTTGAGAGCAAGAGTCATAGAATTAAGTCCATACTAGATTCAAAAATTATTAAATGTTCTTCTTCTGTTCAACCTAGTTAAAATAGTAAATCTACATAAATAAGCACTTAAACTACTCAAACCGCATTCTAAAATACTCATACTTCAAATTTCTAATGTCCAATGACTCTAATAAGTTATCAAGCATTAAGATATCCTCCAATGCAAAATATTGTTAATAAATAATCTAAAAAATCATAAGCACCTTTAAAAAGAAGAAAATACAGATGTAGCATAATTAATCTCAGTCAACCATAAATTTTAAGTCCATAAGAAAATAATAAGCTGTACAATATCAATAAATATATATAATAAAAATATTCATATATTAACTATTTTTGATTAGATGGATTCTTATTTTAGATGGTTTATTAAAATTCAAACAAAAAGAGTTGACCACTATGGATACATAATTTTCATTATTAATTATATTTATATAAATGATATTTCTTAAATTAATTGTAATTTTCTTTTTAATTACATCGGATTCTCTTTAAATTTATATCGCTAATATACATATTAATAGCTAAGAATAATATTAAACATCTAAAACTTCTATACTCAAAAGACTAAGTAGAATGTTTAACTAAGTCAATTAAAATATTTGAAAAAATATTTCCCTGACAATTCTAATGATTATGAAATTCCT
The DNA here is from genome assembly GCA_000733385.1 of Paramecium biaurelia. Classification (NCBI taxonomy): domain Eukaryota; phylum Ciliophora; class Oligohymenophorea; order Peniculida; family Parameciidae; genus Paramecium; species Paramecium biaurelia. The sequence goes on from JPFL01000272.1 coordinate 47,181, forward strand.
TTAAATTCCTTTAATACTAAACAAATTCTTAGTTATCAGTTTAAGGATTGACAAATTAATTTAGAAATGGGTTAAGTAATGAATGTTAAAGGTTAGATGAGTTTATAAGATTGGATCCAATGATTGAGAGGATTACAATGGGAAAGATATTTTGGAAATAATAAAAATATTAGATGAATTCATAATTAGTAATGTAGAATAACACAGATATATTATTCAATGAAAAGGATATTTATAAATAGGAGTGTTAGCTTAATTGTAAAGATTAATCATTATTTAATTACATTAATTAAAATATTAATATGTCAGCACTTGAGATAGCACGCAAGAAAATATCATTTGATGTGAATAAGTTGTCTCACTTCATTTGGGAAGGAGAAGAGAGATTCAAGAGATTCATGACATTTTAGAAGTTATGTGGTTCTGATTCTCTTCTTCGTAATAATCCAAAGGACATTGGAATAGGAAGAGCAGAAACATATGAATTATATGCTAAGAAAATGAAGAAGTTGTTAGAAGTAGCCGATTTGCGTGATATTAAAGAGTTCGCAACCTTGATCTATCCAGAGGCTGTAAGATAATGATATAATATTTGAATAGTTGGTGTCATCATTGAATTATGAAATGTTCATGCCACAATATAAAATTTGGGAACAGATGAATAAGTGAAGCTATTTTATGAGCCAGCATCAAGATGGGAGATACTTGGTTGTTATTCATAAACTGAATTAGCACATGGTTCAGATGTAAATAGAATAGAAACAACAGCCACATATGATAAATAAACAAAATCTTTTATTATTCATACTCCATCATTAAAAGCAACAAAATGGTGGGGTAGTGATATGGGAATAACAGCTACTCATGTAGTTACTTAAGCCTAATTGTACATTGATGGTAAGAGATATGGAGTATAGAATTTTGTTGTATAAATAAGAGATGTAAAAACTCATCAAACACTTCCAGGAGTATTAGTAGGTGATATTGGTGCTAAATTTGGATATAATTCAAAAGATAATGGATATTTAAGATTTGATAATGTTAGAGTTCCTAAAGTTCATATGTTAAGCAAATATGTAAATGTCTCAGATGATGGTTAATTCACTAAAACAGGAGATGATAAAGTTTGGCATGCTACAATGCAATTAATGAGATAACATTTCTTGGATTCAGTTTGGAAATGTTTAGGAATTGCTTTAACTATTGTTATTAGATATTCATTATAAAGAAAACAATTTAAAGATTCTTTAGGTTAAGAAATTCCTATCTTTGATTACCAATTATAATAACATAAATTGATTCCTTTGATTTCTGAAATGTATGGATGTATGTTAGGAAGTAAGAAGGTCTTTGTTATGGCATAAGATAATGTTGCTAGAATCAAATAGAAGAATGATTTCTCTAAAATGATGGTATATATCTTTTTATTTATCTTAGGAAGTTCATGTTGTCTTAAGTGCTTCTAAAGCCTATTATACATGGAATTGCTTCTTTGCTTTAGAAAAGGTGAGATAATGTGCAGGTGGACATGGTTATTCCTATTATTCTGGAATCCCACCTCTTATCACTGAAATGAGTCCATGTGTAGTTGCTGAAGGTGATAATACAGTCTTGTCTTTATCTGTAGGTAAGGTCTTGTTGATGTATCTCAATAAAGGTATAATTATATTATCTATCTTTAGCCATGTAATCAGGAAAGGCTCCTAATACTACTTGTGATTATTTGGAAGATATTTTCAATTATTTGACTGAGCTTAAATAACCATTAGTCTCTAAAGAGTGCACCAGATCTCTTAATTAAGTTTTGTCTGCTTTAAGATATAATGTTGCTTTCAATGTTGCTAATGCAGGATAAAAGTTACAAGCTCTTATGGGTGATAAAGGATTAACATTTAAGGAAGCCACAGATAAACACTTAGGCATTCTCTTATAAGAAATAGCTCATACCTAATCAAATTATTGGACTTTCAGAACTTTCCTTGACGAAGTAAATGCTTTAACAGATCCAAATATTAAGGCTGTTCTTACTCAATTATGTTTATTGTATGGTCTTAATAAGATTCTTGAATAACAAGGATAATTATTTGAATATGGTATTTTAAGTGGTCCTCATTTTGTATGGGTCAGAGAAACTAGAGATGAACTTATTTTAAATTTGAAAGACAATGCATTGGGATTAGTTGAAGTAATCTTATTCTCTCTATTTTTAGGCTATTGGATATGATGATAATAGTGTGAGATCAGCTATTGGAGATTCTTAAGGTAATCCATATGAGAAATTATATCATTGGGCAAAGGACCTTAATCCATTAAATGACCCAGAGTTCCATCAATAAGTTTTCAAGACAATTAAGACAATCAGAACTGCATCTCCACATGCTAAGTTATGATTAAGATTAACAATTTATTAGATTCAATATTTAAGGTCTTTTTTTCATCTTAGGGTATTGATAAAAAAGTATATGAAAAATAATTCATACATGCTTTTATATTAATATTTATTAATTAAAAATGGAAGGATATTTGAAAAAATGGACTAACCTTTTTTCAAGGTGGTAAGATCGTTATTTCATTCTTAATGAAGAAGTTCTTGTTTATTGTGATTCTCAAGGAGGACAGATTAAAGGATAGGTGCATTTGAAAGTAGCAGCATTAATTTTAGTACCTGAAGATCCTTTAAGAATAATAATTAATACTGGAACAACAGAGATTCATTTAAGAGCAAACAATATTAATGAAAAGATTGATTGGATAAATGCATTGAAATAAGCTTAAGACAAATGTTTGAGTCGTTAGAATGAAATAAAGTTTGAATAAAAGATACAAGAATTGTTAACTGATGTTTGGTAAACTGGAGCTATATGTATATATAGTTAAATTTATTGTAGTTGATGAAACATTGAGTATGTTGATTCCTAAATTAGAAAAGAACTCACAAATTAAGGAGATGGCTGATCGATTAGAAAGTATTGGGAAAAATCTAAAAACGAAAATCACTTTGTGTGCTTAAATTGTAGAAGAAGAGAAATAAAAGCTATCAAATTTCGAGAATGGAACTGTATATGAGAGTTTTATTCATCAAAATTCAGCATAATCAGTATTACGAGAAGATTTATTGAATCACTAACATTCTAATTAACATGGTCAAACCTAAGTGATGAGTTTAACAGAAATTGTTTAACAAATTAGAGAACATTAACCTATAAAATATGTACTTAAAGAATTTGATATATTAGTTTTTAGAATAACCTCTTCAATAATCCTGCGTTTTAGAAAACTAAATTTACTAATAGTCCTAAAAGAGATAGATTGCCTTTTAGAAAGGATCCAAATGAAAAAATAAATGTTTGGTATTTGTGTAAGGAATTAATTGGAAAGGATTTAGGGAGATTTTCAGTACCAAGTAATTAATTAAATTCTAATAATAGTTATTTTGAATGAACCTTTGTCTATGTTATAACGGTTAGCAGAATAAATGGAATATTGTGAATATTTAGAAGAAGCAGATAAAGTTATTGGAGATAGTGCATTAAGAATGTGTTATACAATGGGTTTTGGTGTATCACCATATTCAGCAAATATAGGAAGAACCAAGAAACCTTTTAATCCTATTCTTGGAGAAACTTATGAAATTTAAACTCATAATTGTAGGTTTATTAGTGAATAGGTATCTCATCATCCTCCTATTTCTGCAGGATATGCAGAATCAAAAGCTTTTTAATTTTGGGCTCACACTGATGTTCAGACAAAATTTAATGGTTTATGTTTTTAAGTGAATCCTGTTGGATTATTTAATGTTATATTGAAATCATCAAATGATCATTATTAATTTAATAGGTGTACTACTAAAGTTTAGAATATTTTATGGGGTTAATAATATTTAGATCATATGGGATAAATGAAATTTACAAATCTAACAACTGGTGATAATGGAGTGTTGGAATTGATAGAAAAATCAGGTAAATCAGAGTCTGAGATGAGAGGATATGTTAAAGATAAAAATGGAAATGAAAAATATAAGTTGAAAGGTTTTTGGAATGATCGACTTATAGCTTATGATTCTTAAAGAGAAATAATAGTATGGAAGAGGCATTAATTACCATAAGATTCAGATTGGTTTTATAATTTTACTGAATTTGCTATGTAACTTAATTATTTAACAATTGATATGATAAAAGTAATAAAAAAATGTTGATATAAATAAAGGAATTACCATGTACAGATTGTAGATTGAGACCAGATTAATTAGCATTTGAAAATGGATGGATTGATTTGGCTTCAAGTGAGAAACATAGATTAGAGGAGAAATAAAGAGCACGTAGAAAAGCTATGGCAGCAGCAAATTAAGTGCATGTTCCAATGTTCTTTGAAGAATTGACTGATCCTAACACAAATTTAAAATGGTATAAATATAAAGGGAATTACTTTTAATAATAATGGAAATAAGTTGGATAAGAATTGCTGGATTTATTTTGATTAATTTGAATATCAATAATTAAGTTGTATTATTCATTTAAAAATATTGTTGTTAAAAATTATCAATTTAATTAAATATTTTAAGACATTTGAAAAATGTTTAAAGACATTTATTTTATGTTCCCTTTGTCTACAGTTAATTTAACTAATACTAGGATAAAGACACTTACAAGTTTAATAGAATCTAATGGTGGAGAAATGAAACTAAGTTCAAATACTTTAATGATTGCTGGTTCTGATGCAACTATAGAATTATGTCAGAAATAATTTACCAAATTTAATCTTGATTTTGAATAATATCGGTACTAGTTTTTAAATGCTGATTGGGTCTCTTAATCGTTATTAAATAAAAAACTATAAGAAAAGAAGAAGTTTTAATTGTTCCCAGAAATAGAATTTCAACCTGCTTTAGTGGAAGTTCCTGAATTCACAACAAAATTAGTTTATGTAGAAGCTTTGGCTAAGACTGTGCCAGTGAGAGAAGAAACGACTGATTAAGATGATGGAGATATACACGTTTACGATATTAAAGATAATGAGTTAAGAATGAAGTATGAAAAAAGGATGGAAGAATTTAGAAGGGAAATTGTTAAGGAATATAGATAAATATTAGATTATGAATATGATTATGATTTAGACAATTTTCATAATTAAGTAGATGATGGTTATGAATATTTATTAGAGGATTTGTCTATTCTAAAAAAAGAAGAGCCATAAATACCTGAATCTGAAAAGTTTTATGGTGATGAAGATTGTTAGATAACTGAGACTAGAAAAGTTAAATTTGATATATTGGATGGATTAGATTTAGGAAAATCAGTTGTTAATGTTGATTAACCTATATTATCTGCTTAATTAAAAGAAACTAAATAATTTAATCCTGGATTAAAAAGAAAGTAATAATTTTGGGAAGCTAAAAAAGGATATTTTGTTTGTGAAGCTGGTGCTGCTCATAAATGTTAGAATAATGAAATTATTGAAGAATTGGAAAAATTATTAAAAATATATACAAATGAAAAAGATAAAGGAAGATGTATAGCTTATAGGAAAGCAATAGGATTTTTAAAAGCACTTCCATATCCAATAAAATCTAGTGAAGATTTAAAGGATATGCCTACAATAGGAGATAAGATTAAAAAGAAAATCATTGAAATTATGTAAACAGGTAAATTAACTAAAGTATAAAAATTGGAAGGATAAGAAAAAAATGTTGCAATTAGTGAATTAAGTAGAGTTTGGGGTATAGGACCAACTACTGCTGCTACCTTTTATTTTAAAGGAATTAAAACTCTGGAGGATTTAAAAAAGAATTAACATTTACTAAATAGAAATTAATAAGTTGGTTTACATCTAGTGGAAGATTTAGAATAAAGGATTCCAAGGGAAGAAGCTACATTAATATTTGAGATTGTCAAAAGAGAAATTGATGATTTAAGTGGAGTATAAGGATTATTTAAGGCAACTGCATGTGGATCTTATAGAAGAGAAAAAGAAACATGTGGAGATATGGATATTTTAATTACAAGATGTGATGGTAAAAATACTGAAGATTTCTTACTTAATTTAATCACAAGATTAGAGGGGAAATTATTAACTCATCATCTAACTATGCCAAAAAGAACTGATCAAGATTGTGAAACTTATATGGGAATAGGAAAAGTGTCTAATTAAGCATTACATAGAAGAATTGATTTAAAACTGTATCCAAAAGAACAGTATGGTTGTGCAGTTTTGTATTTCACTGGTTCTGATCATTATAATAGAAGTATGAGATTATGGGCTCAAAAAAACGGGTACACTTTAAGTGATCATGGACTCTACCCTACTTAAAGAGGTGCTCACAATAAGAAATTATGGAAAGGAGAAGTTATTCCATGTGAAGAAGAAATGGATGTGTATAAGATTTTAGGATTGAAATACAAACCACCTAAGGAGAGATCGGTATGATTTAATTTTTATTTTGTTTTTTTTAATAATTTACTCGAACAAGATAGAAAAATATACATCAAGTCAATCAACTATTCAACTATGCTGCCCTAATTCGTATTCTATCTATGAATTCAAGCGATAAAGAGATATTGGTAACAATTAATTGTAACAATTCTCTGATTCCTCCGAAACTCCAACTATTAATTTGTCTTCCTCGAAGAAAGTATTTGTATCAATAATTGAATATGATTTCTCATAATTTATTGGTCTCATTGCACTTTAACTTGACATCTCTTCAATTTTAACAAGAGGAGTTGTTATTGTTTAATGTTGTTCTTTTTATGAGATTACAGAAAACACTGACACAAGGGTCAATAATGCAAGACTTATTTTACCTAATCTCGATCCACGACCTAATTACTATAAAATTGTTAGATGATTTCTTATTTTTTAACCCTTGTTTGTCAATTTTTAATGTTTTTCTTAAAGTTCTTCAAGTTATTTTCTCAATTCAGCATTATAGTCTAACTCTTTTTATGCTTGTGATTCTAATTGATATAAATGTTGTTTTTTTCTATCTCTTGAGTTTTAAGCACTTATCCTATTACGTATCATTTAGATAGTTTTCTTATCATTATCTCTCAATGACTCTTCATCATCTTTCTTTCTTTTTATTTTCTTACTACTTGACACAATCTCTGGCTCTTCTTTATTCTTTCTTTATTTAGCTTTCTCTCTTCTCATTGTTCGCTTCATCTTTTCAACAAGCTTTTAGAAATCTTAAAAAACATTAGATAACTTAACTTACTTTAAGGATTTGATTATTGCATTTCTAATAATCCCTTCTCAGATGTTTATAAGGTTTCACTCATATACTCAAACAATTCTTGTTAGCTAGTGCTCATTCTAGAAAGATTTATATTATTTTATTACATTAAAAAACGATTAATTTTCTTCGCTAAATACACCAACTTCGCAAATTAACTGCAATCTAATATAATTGAATCACATTAATAAATCCAATTTTTATCTCATTTATTTATAAGCATCTCAATCTCTTCCCTAAATTGAATTAATATCAAAAGTAATCATCTTTTTAAAAATGTCATTTCTTTTACTAAATATCGTTTTTAGAAATTATTATTTACTAAATTTCTAAATAAAACTTATTTCACATTCTAAATATGGAAATTGATTTTATATAATAACTAAAGTAACTGAAAAAAATGCAAAAATAAGAATTTAAAATTATTAGAATTAAATACTCAATACTTTCAATACTTTGATTCATGCATAGACATTACTAAAAATTAAATCAATTTACTCAATATTATTATAAGAACTATGTCTTAAAGAGACTTAAATGCAAATTTGACGATAATAACATTTTATTTTTTTGGTTAGATGTTTGAATTTTGTAAATAACTAGTAATTTTAATGATAAAACTGCAGATCTTAGCATTTAGATTGTTTTTTTAGCCATTGAAATTTTTTGATAATGGTATTAGAATAGATGAAATATAAATTTTTGATCGTTTTTCAATTATTAATATATAATATATTCATGAGGACACTAATTCTCACAGTGCTAATTTGTTTTGGTGCTTCATAAATGTTAAGAGGTTCACCCAAAGCCTTAATTGAAGAAGAACAAGGTAAATGAAATGATTTAGAGAAGCAATCTTTTAAGCTGAATAGGAAGATTAAAGTTTTTATGTTGGAAGAGATGATGTCTCAGCTGAAACTCTTTAAGGAGATTAAAATTAAGAGGTTGAAGCTAGTTTGGCAGTGTTTAAGAATGATGATACTCCATAGGTTTATATTGAGGAATCTATTGATTCAAGTATTTAATGAGGTTATATTAAAGGCTAATAAGTTGGTATTGAGTAGTAAGAATCTTTGAAGATAGAGAAGATTGAAGATTAAGTACAGTAAGAATAATATAGATAATAAAGAGCCGAAGACTTACATGAAGCAACGACTGATTAAACAAATTATGTTGATAAAGCAATATCTTTAGAGGGGGATACTGAAGTATAACCAATTTAAAATTCTTCAACTGATGTGGTTTTAAATATTGCACCAAAGACTGAATCTCTTAGTAGTTCTGAGACTACCAAGAAGCATATTTATGTTTACAATCGTAGATGAATTTGCAAATACATTTTTTAGCTTTGGCCAAGAAACCTTTTGTTGGAATAAAGTTCCCTCCTATGCCAGTCACTAAGGATCGTAATTACTTGTCCAATTCTGATACTTTAACAATTAAGTTACCACCATGGTCTGAATAAAGCAACCACAGAGTAGAAGATGATTTAGAGTTCTTCTAGTTTATTAGACGTATTTAACAATAAAGTATGTAGCATCTGATGTATCAGTTAATGAATATTGATCTAATATTATTATATATTTCATTCTTTTTTACAAGTTAAGCATAACAAAAGTTATAATAATTAAAAATGCAACAAGAGGACAAGAAGAAAGGTGACTCTGGAAAGTTAGAGACAATTGTATGAATCACATATATAATATAGAAAATTATGAATGGATTCTCAGATAAGGAATGGAGTAATTTGGATAAGATAGAAAGAATTGAACTTACCCTTGAAGATTTTGGGAGAATGAATGTAATTTAGGTGTTTAAAAATATAAAATTCTTAACATTAATTAATGTAGGTATCACTACTATTGAAGTATTTACTTATTTATTTAACTAGGGATTAGATGATTTAAATAAATTGGAAGAATTAAATTTGAATGAAAATTAGATAGTAAAGTTAGCTGGTTTGAAAGGAACAATAAATTTAAGAGCTCTTTATATATCTCATAATGTTATCTAGAAGTTGGAGGGATTAGAGTCAATGACAAAATTAGAAATATTGTGGCTTTGCGATAATAAAATTGATACAATTTAAAATTTAGATTAACTAATTAATCTAAAACAACTTTGGTTGGCTGCCAATTATATAAGTAACTTAAGAACTTCTTTAGATAAATTAAAATGTTTATATGATTTAAATATAAGTGGCAATAAAATATGTAGTTTCAAAGAAGCTTTAAATTTGAATCGTTTACCAAACCTTAAGGTTTTGGCATTTTATGATCCACATTTTGGTGACAATCCTATATGTAATCTATGTAATTATTAAACTTATATACTCTATCATTTAAGAAATATTCTTAAATTGGACACTCTTATGATATCAGATGATTAAAAATCATTTGCTGAAGGTACTTTCATGAAAAAGAAGATGTATTATAATATGAGAATAAAAACTATTTAGAGAACATTTTCAACATTATGTAAATTATTGAAAAAAGGGAAAAAAATAAAAATTGATTCATTATGTGAAGATATATCTAATTTAAATATTAAATTAGCTTAAGAATAAGATAAAGAGAGATAATAATTATTAGAAAATAAATAAGAAGAATATGAAAATCAAAATGAAATTTATAATAGTATTAAAAAAAAAGTTTATGATTATTGTAATCAAAGCATACATAAATTAATTACTGAATTAGAAACAGGAGGTAACATTAGATTGGAAGAAGGAAAAACAAATGAAAAATGGTATGGTTCTTGTGTTGATTTAATAAATACAAGATTTCATGCAGAAACTATGGGGAAGTATGGCATTAAAGATATATAAATAAAAAGAGTTGTTAGAATTCACAATAAATTCATTAGAAATAAATTTGAAGAGAAAATGGAATCTTTAGTTGATGTTTCAAATCAAAGTCATAAGAAATCACTTGAATATTTATTCTATGGTGTTGATCCTAATTTCCCCTCTGAAATATATAATGTTATAGAAGAGGGATTTAGAGGATCTCAAGTAATAAAATTTAATATTTCAAGGAATCTAAATCATTAGGATTAAGTTCTTATACACCTTTGGTTAATAGTATATTGGGTGCAGATGCATCAAGAATTTAACATCTATTAAATGGTTAAGAGAATGTTTAAAAATTAAACAAAAGATTTATCAAAAGAAGGTTAATTTTGAAATTAATATTAGATTGTATTATTAAAAATATAATGTAATTCCACCTGGAGTAATTTTAATATGCAAAGTCTTAATGATAAAATCAGTGCCTGATTAAAAACAACCATATTTTAATCCAGAATAACCATGGAGTGAGATGTTTTAAAAATTTCCTATTGATGGTAAATAATATTAGGATGAATACACAGTTTATCGAGAAATGGAAAATGATGCAAAACATAAATTATGGTTTGTTCTAGATAATAGTCTTGTATTACCTGAATACTTTGCTGAATTTGAATATGTTATGTAATCTCCACTTTAAAATAAAATTGCGGATTTTGGATCTGCATTAGGAATTCTTGAATAAGAGGCAGATGATTTTATTACTCCTGCAAATATTAATAAATGTAAGGATAACATAAATGAATTATATAATTAATTGGCTGATGATTTAAATAGTTATCAATTTGAGAATCTTGAAGAATATCCTACTTATGAATTTAAAGCCTAAGAGTTAGACAGATCAGAAAGTGCATCTCTTAAACCTGCTTTGGTTAATTACTTCAAATATTGTTTAAGTAGATCTACACTTTATGAATTAAATCCTAATTTGGTTGGCACACCAAATTTAAATGAAATTTTAAAAAATCAAACACAATTCTTAAATTTAAGTAATTGTTCTGTTTAAGATATAACATTTGTTAAAGGATAATTTCACACTCTCATTCTTAGTTATAATAAAATAAGTAATATAACAGGTTTGAATGAATTACCAAATCTAATTAGACTTGATTTATCACATAATGAAGTATCTAATCTTAATGGTTTATAAGGCTTAAATCATTTAGAAATTTTAGATTTAACTCATAATAATATACAGGATGTTGATTAAATTGGAATTCTAAAATACAATCAAACTTTGAAAAATCTATGTGTTGTTTTTAATCCAATTAGTGAATGCAAAGAAACAAGAAAGGAAATAGTTACTATTCTTAATAATTTAACATTCTTGGATCATCTGCCCATTACAGAAGAAGATAGAGAACCAACAACTAATTAAAAGTAATTAATTACTACTGGGATGTTACAAACATTTAGCAAAGTATAAAATGATTGGAAATAACATATTTAAACAGTTATGATTACACATCAAAAATTAAGTAGTATGAAAGGTTTGGAAGGATTGATATAATTAAGACATTTGAATTTAGGTCATAATAAAATAAGTTAAATTACATCAATTTAGGATTCAGTTTTACTTGAAGAACTTAATTTAGAAAAAAATTCTATTATTTAAATTTAAGAATTAGATGATATGTAATATTTAAAAAAATTAGAATTGGGAGGGAATAAGATATTTTAGATAGATGGCATATCTAATTTAATAAATTTAATGTAATTATCTCTTGAAGATAATGCAATTCTTAATTTAAAAGAATTTCCAGATTTAAAAAGTTTAATGGAAATATATTTAGGAAATAATAATATAACTAATTAAAAAGAAATTAATAATATAAAACATTTACAAAAACTCATTATTTTAGATTTATCTGGAAATCCTTTTGCAAGGGATACAAATTATAGATCATATGTGCTATATATTATTCCAAAATTAAAGGTTTTAGATGGAATCTCAATAGAAGCATCTGAATAATAGATGGCTAAAAATTTCTATACTGGTCGTTTGACTGAAGAGATTTTATTCTCTAGAATATAAGGTCAACCTACAAATAAAATAACTGAACTTTGTTTATAGAATTGTGAATTAAGAGATTTTGAAGATGTTTTTAATGTTCAATAATTTCCATAATTGGTGGAATTGGATATTAGTCAAAATTTATTTACTTCTACAAAAATGTTAGGATATTTGCCTTAATTAAAAATATTAATTTTAACTTCTAATAAAATTGAAACATTATTATATCCAACTGATTTTAATTAAAAAAAGGGTTTAAATGGATGTTAATAATTATAGATTTTGGATATATCATAAAACTGTTTAAAAGAATTTAATGGATTGTAATATTGTTTGTTAAAGGATTTAAAAATTATGAAATGTGAAAAAAATGAAATTATTCGAGTTGACTATTTGGAAAATTTAAAATAATTGAAAGAATTAGATTTAAACTATAATAAAGTAAGATAATTTGATCCTTAATCATTTGCTGGATAAAATCCCATTAAATGTTTAAAAATGGATGGAAATGGATTAAAAAATTTCTAAAATATTTAAAAACTATCTAAATTACTTGTAAAAATTTATTTATTTATTTTTCTAGCATATATTCGCAAATTCAAATAGGATTAATGATTTACCTGATATAGAACATTTATGTGCTCTAACTTAACTAAAAGAATTAGAACTTGTAGGAAATTCTTTGAGTAGAAGACCAGGATATCGATAAATGATATTAAGAAAGTTGCCAACTATATTGTATCTAGACGGGAGAGTAAATTTATTTAATATTTTTATAGGAAGTAACATAAGAAGAAAGAGAAAGATTAGAACTTGTTGATAGACAGGCTGTACTACCTTAAATGTAGATTTAATAATAACCAAATACTAAAGTGCCAGTTAAATTAAGTTCAATCAACTTTGATGGGATTTTCAGCAAATGAAATATATAAATTTATAATTTTAATGAGATAATAACTAAAAAAATAAGTATATATTAAAAGTTATTGAGCATATTAAATTGAATTTATAAAAATTTAATTTCTGAAATGCTAAATTCTTTAATCAATTCATAAATCAAAAGAAAATTGAATTTAATAAACTTAATAACCTTTATGGAAATAGTTTCTGAAAATTGATTGGATTATCAAACTTCCATTATATTATTATGTTAAGTGATTTGTAAAAAATTATTACTTATTAGAGTTTCTAATGTTTAGGATTAATTTAATTAGAATATTTTTAAGATAATGATGTTTCTATTTGATATCTAATTATTTAATTTTTATTGAGATTTCGTAAGAAATAATTTAGAATTCTAATTATTTTGAAAATGCAACTAAAAATTATTTATGTGCAATGAAAATTTGAGTTTTTAATGTGTTTAAATATATTATTAATATTCTATATAAATATCAAAGAATGAGTCTCATCTGAATGTAGACAATTATGAAACCAGTAAACATTATAAAAATATTTGATTAACAATTTAAAGAAGAATTGAGGTGGATTGGAAATTTGAAAACTAATAATTGGTTTAATCATATTATATTTTCAAAAAATGATTGTGAATTCTTAAGATGACCATAAATTCTTCTATTTATATAAATATTAGTAGATTCTGGCATCGTTCAGTTACTCTGAACCCTTATTTAGTTGGTATGTTATAGATGATTTCAAAGATAATTATTTTTTATTTTTAACAAGGAAATATCCTCTTACTAAGTGATGTTTTAAGAATTCCTTGAAGGATTAGGAAGCCTGAAGCATAAACCTGTTGCCTTAAAGCAAGTGAAAAAGATTTTAAAGATTGAAGAAAAAAGTTTACCTAAAAACATAACAAATTACTTTGTAGAATTTACTAAACATACATCACATAAGTGGTAACGAAAGGATAAAATGATTTTTATATGGACCACTCTAAAATATTTAGAGAAACAGGGTCGTACAGACTTAAAACCTGTATGAAATTATGTTTAAATTGATTAGAACGATGACGATTGGATAGCACTATCAGAAATCCTTGGAGCACCTCCTGAACTGCTAAATTCAAAATGGATAGGAATGTTAAAAACCGATTTGAAATAGTCTCCATGGACTCTTGAAGAGGATGATCTTCTGAGAAAAGTGATGACGCAAAAATTTATTTCTTGGACTCATGTTGCTTTAGAGTATAACCGTTCAAGTACAATAATGAGACATGCAAAATAAGTAAGGGAACGATGGAATAATTATTTGGACCCTGACCTTAACAAATGTCCATGGACTGAATCCGAATAAATTCAACTACTGCAGTTAGTTTAAAATCAAGGAAAAAAGTGGTCTGTGATTTCTAAATAAATAAAAGGAAGAACTGAAAACTAAGTCAAAAACGCTTACAATTCTTTAATAAATTCTTACAGAAGGAATCATGTAACTCTTTTTTCTTAAACTATATTAGATGTAAACCCTCGATTCTGATGAGATAATTGTTTCTAAATTATTATCCAAACTAGATCCTCCACTTTAATAAGCTAATGCAAGTACTCCTATGATTTAACAAATACCAACTCTTCAATAACAATTACTTATGTAGGCTTTGCTTATTGAGAGATTAAAAAGCATGGCCTTTTTCGCTTAATTACCAGGTTTTCTGGCTACCCAATAATAACAAAGTTGATATCTATTTATTGTATATGCATGTCATCATTAATAAAATTCATTAGTTATATACCCAACCATTCTTGAATTAACCTAAATTACTTAAAAATATCACCTCCATTCAATATATCATAAACTTTACTTTTTGAATATTATTCAATGTCATTCATTTAGAATATGATCTCAAAAAGCGCTGAGTCTTTTATTATTCAGTCTGAATTCAATCAATAATAATTGTCAATTTCTAGATCTTATCTTCTAAGTGATGTTTAGTAAATCGATAAAGGGAATTTTAATGGCTAGTGATAATGCTAAAAAAAATATTAAACTTGTTAATACTATATATTGATTAACAATAAAGTTATGAATCACTAAATAATTTCAAAAAGTTTGTATTAGCTATGCTGATTTAAATAATAGTATAAGATACTAAAATCATGATATAATTCAAATTAATTATATAAAAATTTAATATTTCCAATAACAATATGTATGAAAAAAACTCAGGTATAAACAAAAAGACTTTGTAATAACTAATTTTTAGAACAATAATGAGCTTTTAATATTATTAATAAGATATGATGGATCCAGATTCAGTCTAACATTTATGGAAAGGAAATGAAAATTTTAATGTATTAGCAAGTTTAAAAAACATCTGTCGTCGAAAATAAACAAAATAATATCAATTAAATTAATTTAAATTAGTGATTTTTATAATAAAGGAGTTCCTAATTTATGACAATACAAAGATTATATAATAATCTGAAATACTCAAATAATAACTTAAAAGTGCTCAAATAATAAAATATAATATTTCAATTGGAATTAAAATTATTTTGTGAGTGAAGTTAAAATGGATATTATCTCTACAAATATTAAAATAAATTATTCATAAAATAATTCATTAAATGAATTGAATTTGAATTATTTTCATTTTTATTTTTTTTCTTTATTAAACTCTCAATTTATATTCATCCAAATCAAAATGTAATGAAGCATAAATAATCTAACTAATATATGAAATAATATCAAAATTAATTGGATATCTATAATTCAGTTTCAATACTTAACTTTTTTTCTCATTCATAATATATATTAAAATATTAATGTACGATTTTATATTAATTTCAATCAAATAAACCTCCCATATCAACATCTTCTTCTGGTTCTTCAGCTTTCTTAACCTCTTTTACAGGTTCAGCTTTCTTTGCTTCTGCTGCAGCTGGTGTTGCTGTAGTTTGTGCTGCTTGTGTATTTCCTGCATTTCCACTACTTCCATGTAATAAATCACCAACCTTTTTTCCTTTCAATGCCTTTTCAAAAACTTTTGTCCAAATTGGTTCAACTCTTATATTTGCTGCCTTAATTATCTTAGCTAATTTAGTAGAATCGATCTGATTTAGATAGATTCATGTACATCTTGATTATCTTCATACAAGATGAGAGCAGCATAAGTGCATGCGGTCTCTGAAGTAGCTTAGTCTGCAATTGGTCTAGTGTCTTTTGCTGCTTTTGCCATTCGATTTTAAATATAATAATTAAAAGATATAAATTTTAATACATACTTATTACTCTCTTTTTCTTTTACAATCACTTTATATGTATTTTTGATATTCTATTACCTTTGGAATACAAAATCTATTAACATTAAAGAAATAAACAAAATATTTGTATTATTGCAATTTCTATAGAAATGATAATGATTATAAAACAAATAGCATCTTAAATTCATTAAACAATTAAGATCTGTTCATTTTTTATTTTAAAATATCAATTTTTTGAGCATAAATTCATTTGACATCACTTGACCAATTAGAATTCAATTATAATATTATTATATTAAACAATCAGTGATTATTAATTTTTAAATACATTCATAATGATAGAGATTAGATTGGGTATTCTGATTTAAGGATTATATATATACAATATTATTATATAATTAATTCATGTAATTAATAATATTAATAATGAATTAATTTATACTTCCTTATTGCCCAAAATATCATTAATTGAAATGGAGGAGTGAAGTTACATAGAGTTGTCTCATTTGTTTTAAATCAAAAAAGGGATCGCAATATTATTGTACAGAATGCAAATAAGGAGTTTGCAATGAATGTATTAAACCTCCTCTTGATGGATTTTATTGTGGTGGTAATCACAGGTAGTTTGGATTATCTATTTAGAATGTAATTTATGAGTAATTTACCACATCATTCTTGTGATTTGTGTGGAAAATCTATATCATAAGCATATTCATGTAGAGCGTGTGATTTTGATATTTGTGAAAATTGCAGATAACTTGATGATTGATTTGAATGTACGCATAACTTTTTAATTATTGTTTAAATTAATTCTCATTTGAACTTCTATTCATCAAAAATAATGTGAATTTGACAAAGTTTCAAATTATAATAAATTTTATAATTTAGTTTCAATATATAACAGCCAATAACTATTGCTTTCAATTTTTCATATTTTATATTGATAAATAATAAATTTATTTGAAAGTTTAGACTATAATAAAATTATAATCCCAATAATATTTTTAGAGTAGGAATATAAATAATATATTTATTTTATATAGTATTAATTAAATAAATGATAATATTTATTTTACATCTCAAAACTTTATGTAAAAAAGTAATAAAAAGAAATTGGAAATAACTTAAATAAAATTTGAATCTATTTTTATAAATGCAGTTATTAATTTAGTAATTGATGAATTGTTTTAATAACTACTTAATTGTATGTTGAAGAAAATCTAAATCAATTTAAATTGTAAAAAAATTAATTATAAAAATTTAGAAAATAGTATAAGGTTATTTAAATATTAAAAATGAAGTTTTATTCATCTGAATCCTAATATTATATAAATTAAATGAGTTCTTATCTAATAGATGAAGGATATCGTCATTTATTGATATATATTATAATTAATCATTTTCTTAGATTCATACATATTTTATAATTATAAAATTTTGAATATTTAAAATTATTTATACAAGCGAATAAAATATCAGAAAAATATATCTAATTAATCTTATATAAATTTATAAAATTATATAATTAGGATATATTCTATCTAAACTGAACCATAAATGATTTCTTAGGATTAAAGATTTATAAAAGATATAATTAGAAGATTAATCAAATCAACAATTAAATTATTACAGATTTGTGCGCTCCTTAAACTAAAATACTTGTAAAGACATTTTAGTAGCATATGAACTATAATTTGTATCATCAGAAATCTTTTATGTGGAAATTGATTATAAAATCTTTATTGATATCAATTTAATAATAAATACTATAGAACCTACTTTAAATGAATGGAAAAAGGATAACAATAACAAAATTATCTTCCTAAATAATGAAATAGTTAAAAAAGGGAATTTTTTTATAATTTTTCTAAAATAGAATAAACTCAATTCACCATCAGATCTCCTTTTGCTCTTGTTACCTGGATTTATTTAATTTGTTTGAATTGCTTAATTGGTTACATTTGTTTAATTGGTTGATTTAGTTTCTCGGATTAAACCATTTAGCTTGGCTCAGTATTGAACTTTTACATTAATTTTTCTGACTTCATTTCTTATTCATATTTATTTAATGTATCATCTATGTCTTAATTATTAATGCGCTTATCCTCCATCTCTTTGAATAGATTATCAGTTTCCTTTTAAGATTAGAAAGCATCTTACCAAGTTAATAGACCATCAGTAAGTTAATCATTTAATTCTTCTTAATTTCGAAATAAACTTGTTGCTTATTCCATCATATTTGCTAAATCTTAATCTTAGTTTATTGCTTCTAATTATATTATCATTTTAATGATGACGTTAATCTTTTTGTGATACATTTCTATTTATGATCTTAGAGATTGCATTTCTTTTATGCATCCTTTAGCAGCAGCTTTCTTACCAGTAGAAATGTGTCCTTTACATTCTAGATCCAATTACGCAAGTCTTTAACAATAATTTTCTATTACATTCTCCAAATTACTTTTTTTTTATTCTAACTAATTCAAAGTTTTTTCTTTGTTTAGAGAAGTTGTAGTGTCTTATTTTTTTGGAGATTCTTAAGAACTCTTATTAGAAGTTTATTTTTGAAATCCTTTAAACATTAATTAATTGAGTAAATTTGGATGTCACTATGAGAAGCTAATAAAATAGAATATAATTTCTTAATTTAATATAAAATTTTTCTTATTTTTCAATTTTATAAGACTGATTAAACTTTACTTATTTGAGGGTGTTAAATTGTTTGAGTATTCTAAGAATATTAAAAGTTGAGTGGTTCAAAAGGATAAGCGGCATTTGCTGATGGATACAATTATTCTACTTCTTGTCTTGTATTTTGATTTTTATTTTGATCTTCATTTCGATTTCTATTTTAATTGAGATTTCTATTTTGACTACGATTTCTATTATGAGGTCTTATGTATTACTCGTCCTCATCCTCCTCTAATTCTTAAGAATTTTAACGATCCTTTATTTCCAATTTTAAATCTTCCATTTCATTATGTATATCTCCTCTCTCTTCTAATTTTTTTTTTTTTAATTTCAGTTCAATTATAGTTTTTTTTTTAAGTTGATTTTATTATTCTAAACTTTTATTGTTCTTAGTAGTTTGCTCGAATGCTGATAATGTTTTTTTTATATTTTTTATATCATTAATAAGTATTTTTTTCTCTTTTTATAATTGCTAATATTCTATGATAGTAACCATAAATACCTAAATCTTTTAAATCAGCTTCATCAATTCTACCTTCATTATCCAATTTTTCTATTTCTTAATCTAATTGTTTAAGTTTTTCATTCTATTATTTTATTTTTTTTTCTTTTATATCCAAATCATTTTTAATTTTCTTTAATTTATTAGTCATTGATACACAACCCATAAATAATTATCTAATTCCGATTTGATTGTTTTTTTTCTCATAATTAAATCTAAATTATATTCTATTTACTTAAATACGTGTCAATTTATATTAAATATTTAATTTTAATTTTATTGGATAGAAACAATATAAATTTTAATGATAATATTTTTTGTAAATATAATACAACCAATTATTTTTATATAAATAATGCTTATTTATCATGATTTAATAGATAAATATTAATTCATTATGGAGCTTAATTGATATCATCTAGGTTCTATTCAATACCCTCTTCTTCAGCATAACTTTTTCGACACACAGGACAACTCAAATTAACTTTAAACCATGCAGATATACAAATAAAATGATAGTTATGAGTTTCATGACATGGTAATTTTAAAATTTCTTCCTCTAATTAATATGTTTGCATGCAAATTTTGCATTCTGGTGTTCCTTCAATTAGATTTGGAGAATATTTTACAAAATACTATTTTTTAAGTTCTTCTAATATTTAATCTGTATCTTTTTTTCCTTTTGGTTATTATATTTTTTGGTAAATTAAAAAAATTACAAAAAATGGCAAACAAAGCAATATTATTATTATTAAAAGATAAACATCCAAATATTAGCATATTGTATAAAACAAGAATACGTATATGGTTATTATAAGTCTGTTTCTACATTCATCATCTATATCCCAAGGAATTTCAAATCCTATAATAAATCCCCATATTAATAATCCTTAATTTATTAGAAATATAAAGTGTTTAGAGTATTTAAGAGAAGAACTAAGTTTGAAAATTTCTTATAAAATTTATTATGCCAACAATAACTTTTTTTTATCGAATTCCTTTTCAGGATATTATAAAGTTTAATCATCATTTTAATTGGCTAAGAATTCAGATATGTCCCCATAACTATCAATTTAAGAATTTTCAGCATATATAACCTAATGTAATTCTTCACCAACATTCAAGAGTGTAGGCTAAGTTTTGATATGCTAAATACTGTTTTTTTAATCAAATTCATTATAATTGTAAATACAACTAATTCTAATATAGACTCTCCTATCACTATTACCATCCAAGTATTTGCATCTTCCCATCCACATGTATTTATTGCATTAAAAGTCAATAAAACAACAGCAGTTATTATTTTACATGCACAGTAAACAACATGTCCAATACTAATATTTTTACAAGATTTCACACTTGAACAAAACAACTTTGTGATCCTCCTATTTTCAATCAATTATTACTCCATTTATTATATAATTAATTAAATGTCTATAAAAATTTCAAATGAATATTTTAAGAAATTTCAATATAAATAATAGATCAATCCCTTTAAAATAGTTGTTGTGCTTATGTTATTTTTAAATAAATAATATGTATACATTAATTGAATTATTTTACTTTGATATTTTATAGAATAGGTGATTCACAAAAATAATTATAAGATTGTATGAACCTTTCTTTTTAATAGCAATAACTGAAATTGTAGAAATGAACAATACAGAATAATTATATAAATTGAATAATAATTTATATCTAAATGATTTAGTGATAAGAACAAAATTTTTAAATTGAAGTTTAGATAAATTTAAATGATTTCTTATGAGATTAATATAATTATTCACATTTATTTCTATTAAGCTCAAAATAATTATTAACTTCTTTTCTGTAATAATCTCATTAAATATTTTAATAGCAACTCTTGATCCAACTAACAATTTTAAATCACTAAATTCTTTTGTTCCAAATACTCATTTATATATTTCTAAAGATTTTATATATTTAAACCTATATAGGTTTTGAACTAAATTTTTCTAAATGTCCAATCAATATTGGAACTATAGAAATTTTATCATTATTATCTCAATCAATACGATATAAATTAGATAGATCTAATTTTTATAAGTTAAATTCTCTAAAGTAAAATTGGATTATGCCTTGGGATAACTTGATTCACTTTAATTATCATCTATATTTAATGCAGAAGCCAATCTTTTTGAATGAACATATTCATCTGAGAGTTTAACAAACAAATGTTCTTTTCTGATTTTGATTTTTCTCCTAAATACACTATTTGTTTAATAGGAAAAAAAAAGAGAATTTTGATTCTATCATTTATTTTATTAATAATAATATGAACCTTCAATCTCAATTTAATACTTTCCATTTGATAAGACTGGCACTCCTATTTTCATATCATACGAGTCTCCATTGTTATTATTTTTAATACACTATTTCATTATAAAATTTAATACTTCCAAATGATGTTTAAATGGATCATCATTTTTATATTTTTATTTTGATATCTAGATAAGAGGAACATTTTAAATATCAAATTCTTTCTTACCTCGTTTTTTTGAATCATCTAATGCATCCAACGTATCATTTGCATGAATGCCGACTAAAACTTTAATTTCTGTATATTCGAATGTTTTAGTATTTGGAGATTCTTTATTCAAATCTCGGGTTGTTATATTTAACTCATTAGTTACGTATCCAATATGTCCATTATCTCTATACTGATTCTTTTACACTTTAACTTATTTCATGTCGTTTTTATTGTTCTTTGTTCCGCAAGATCCCATACACAAATATATAAAAATTTAAATAATTAGATATTAATTTTTTTTATGGTTAACCTTCGTCTCTAGAAAAGATTGGCATCCACTTAGTTAAAGGTTGGTATTAATAGAGTTTGGTTGGATCCAAATGAAGCAAGTGAAATCAGTTTGGCAAATTCAAGAATGTCAATTAGAAAATTAATTAAGGATGGACTTATCATGAGAAGATTGAGAACAATCCATTCAAGAGCTAGAGCAAGAAGATATCTTGAAGCAAAAAGAAGAGGTATTTAAATTATCATTAATTTATTTTAGGCAGACATACAGGTACTGGTAAGAGAAGAGGTACAAGAGAGGCTAGAATGCCAACAAAGGTACTTTGGATTCGTAGATAAAGAGTATTAAGAAGATTGTTAAGAAAATATAGAGCAGCAAAAAAGATTGATAGATAATAGTAATGGATTTATATAATAATTTGATTAGATATCATCAATTCTATTTGGCTTCAAAAGGTAATCAATATAAAAACAAGAAAGTACTTATTGAAGCAATTCATGAAACTAAATAAGAAAAAGTTAGAGTTGATAAAATTGAGAAGGAATAAAATGATAGAAGAGAAAAGAATAAAGCATAAAGAGTAAAGAAAACTTCTAATAAATTAACAACTGAATGATGTTTAAAGCATTTACATAGTACAATATATATATCTATATAATTTCTTATATATTAAGTTTGATTTCTATTTTTTTTTATATTAAAAAAGATTTAAAATTTTTTTAGGTGAATGGTATGTTAAGCAATTTAATTTAGGCTGACAATAAAGTATAACCTGCTGCATAATAAGCTAAAGGAAAGAAAGGAAAAAAGAATTAAGGAGATGATTAACCTAAAGAAGTTGTTGCTACATTAGGACCAAATGTTGCTGGAAATGAATTAGTTTTTGGAGTTGCTCATATTCTTTCAACTTGGAATGATACTTTCATTCATATTACAGATTTGACAGGTAGAGAAACACTTGCAAGAGTAACAGGAGGAATGAAAGTCAAATCAGACAGAGAAGAATCTTCACCATATGCAGCAATGCAAGCAGCTAAAGATGTTTATGAGAAGTTGAAAACACTTAAAATTAATGCTTTACATATTAAATTGAGAGCTAGAGGAGGTATTTTTATAATTCAAATAGTTTAGGTGTTGATACTAGATAACCAGGACCAGGTGCTCAAGCTGCCCTCAGAGCTTTAGCTCGTTTGGGATTAAAAATTGGTAGAATTGAAGATGTTACACCAATTCCTACAGATTCAACAAGAAGACCAGGAGGTAGAAGAGGAAGAAGATTATGAAAAGTAAAATTACATTACATTATTCAAACAAATAAAAAATCTATTCTATTTTCAAGTCATTATTAGTTAAATCGACATATTCAATTCATCAATTATAATGCTTTATAAGAATTTTGATTTTAATTAATAAAATCTCACTTGTTATTTTAATTAATGTCAAATTCGAATACTAAAATATAAAGCTAAACTGATATGAAATAGAAACTATTAAATATTTTATCAGAGAAAAACAGTAAGGTCACATCTTAACAAAAGCCATGTTCAAGTTTAGATTATTACTCATTGCAAAGAAAATTGTCATAACGATCACATAAATTACCTGTTGAAATGACTAAATTCGAAAGAGAAAGATGGTTGTTTGAAATGATGAACACCTAAGACTTCGCACAATAAGTATGAATATATTGGTGAAGTTAAGGAATAAGAATTGAAGGAAATATATGTAAGAACAACCAAATTGATTACACGGTATCGTAATAAAGAAATCAAATGGAATAAAAAAAAAGAAGCTTTGTAAAATGAGATTGATTTGCTACGTTCATTATTAGAATAATCTTGAATAAATAATTTATTGCTTCCTTTTAAATTAATTACACTAATCTTACTAATATCACTATCCTCTTCAAAAAAAATAACTATTTATAGATTAAATCATTTTTCTATGTATTCATCATAATCTAAAATTGGTAATCAAATTAACTAGATTAAGCAATACAATTTTTGAATAATCAGTCATTATTTTGTAATTTTTCCAATTATGATGATTAGATTTTATATGTAATTAATGCATTAGCAGATTAAAACAAAAAAGAGAAGCCCCTTAACTCTCACTCTCTTTCATGAACAACCAGAAGAATTCAAGTATTTTTTCAAAAACTATAAAATAGCCCCTAAACTTTTAGTCAAGTTCATATAATTAATTCTTAATTAATTATATTATTGAATCTATTGATAAAAGTATAAATTTATGAATTCCAATTAATAAATTATGGAACTTTTTAAGCTCATCTTTACTCTTTTAGAAGTTTAAATTTATTAATAGTCTTTGATTCTTATTCTTATTTTTAATGTTAATGATATAATTATTTATAAAGAATTTTCTTTACAAATTTTTAATTAATAATTCAATAATCAATTATTCAATTAAAAAAATAATGTTTAATGATAATTTGTTTATTCAAAAATAATTATAGTTAGCGTTGAACATAATAGCAATAAAATTAAAATATATTTATCATTTTATAGAACTATGATTAATTCTATATTATTTACTCCCAATTCTTAAGCTACTCCTATTGATATATAAAAATACTATAATTTCCACTTAAATTTAATATATGAAGTCAGAAAGAATATCTTATATGACCTGTAGGGATAATTTTGAGTAGGATGAATTCCATTCTGTGTTCTAACATGATTTATAACGTATTTTATCTGATATAATAGAATAGAATCAATGCCGACCAACTATATATATTCGACCATAACAAAGGAATAGGAACACTCTATAATTGAAAAGTATTGAGGAATCCTGTTAAGAGCCTTTGTTGAATAGTGGAACCTAATTATCTGAATTAGTGCCTAGAAAAAGATAGGTTGTTCCAATTGGACAAGGAAAGAGGAATCGAATCTAAACTTTGTTGTTGAGATTGAGGCCATAAAGAAAGAATTTTTAGTAAGAATGTTCTTTAGATACTTCTGCTGCATTAATTAAGTTGATGAACAAGAAAAGATGGATTAGATATTTAATGAATCTATATATTTGGTTGAATATTGGGTTAAGAATAGGTTATGTGGGTATAGTTATATTTTATGTAATATAAAATGATTACAATAATTAAGTAGAAGATGAAAATAATGAAGAGTTAATGACATAATTTTATTGGTGGATTCCAGGCTCTTTTATTGGAATAAGAGTAATATTTATATTGATAATCTATAAATTACTATGTGTAGGTGAATAAACAAGAGATTAGAGGATTAAGATTGTTTATGATACATACGAGGCTTGGTTTAATAAGACAAATAATGAAAGAGACTAATTAATAATTAAATGCAATTCAATGGTTATCAGGAATGGGTAAGATGAATTGCAATTAAGATAACTTTAACAGTAAGTGAGTTCTTTAAATCGATGGCTTTTGATGCTTAAAACATATATTGTTTTAATTCCCCCTGAGTGTCAATTTATATTCTTAAAATAAAAAAGTAATGGATTTTTTTAGGTGCAAAATTTTATTATGAAATCATTAGAAATACTTCTCTTTACACCTTAATTGATGTATTTCTTATTGATAGAAGAACCATTAGATTTGGAACTTGATCGTTTGGCTGCCTATGATATCAATAATATTTGTTTATTAGTGCTATTAGTTGACATCATCTGCTTTGTATTTATGACATTATTGCTAATTTGTATGGGAAGCAGTAGAAAATATGTTTAAAACATAAGAATGAATTGATTGTACATAACTATAATAATTAATTGTTTTAATAAAATTATTTTTTTATTTTTCTACTTTGTAAATTCTCTTATTTTGATCATCTGACTTTTTTATTACTATAGATAAAATTAGCATATGAAAAGGCTGTATATCTATTTTCTATATAAGCACAG
Source organism: Paramecium biaurelia (assembly GCA_000733385.1). Classification (NCBI taxonomy): domain Eukaryota; phylum Ciliophora; class Oligohymenophorea; order Peniculida; family Parameciidae; genus Paramecium; species Paramecium biaurelia. The sequence continues at coordinate 73,310 of JPFL01000272.1, forward strand.
CTCTTAGAACTTCAAAGTTTTGGTCATAGAAGAGATCTTTTTTTGATTATTGGCTTTAGAGGATTGAATCAGTGTATGTGATAATTTTCTTCCCATTTAAGATGAGAAGTTAAATATTCTAAAAGTTTTTGAGTACATTATCCATTCGATAAGATTAGTTAATGATTTCTTTTATCTCTTTGAAATAGCTTAATCTTCCTTATTTAATATATATTTTAGACTCTGTTATTTTTAGATGTGATTGAATTATTTTATTTTAAAATTCACAATCTATTTAATTTGTTATCTCTTGATTTAAGTTTAATACAATTATATTATATCATAAGCATCACTGTATTTAGTTAAAGAGTGCTCCTATTTTCTATTTAAATCCATAAGTATGTTAATCAAATTGAGAAATTATATGATGAATAGATAAGTGACATCTTAAAATTCAAATTTTTAAAGGATTTTACTAGGTTGAATTAGAAATAAATTTGGTCAGTTATATATATGAGAATAAAAATATAAAAATATAATATTAAATTAATAAGTCCAATCTAAAATGCTTACAAGTAAAGAAGAAAAACCTTTATTGCTTTTGAGAGTAATGCGCTTAAAAAAAAAGTCTAGTCCAATCGAGGAAATCAAGAAAGCAAGGAATTGCCAAAGTATTTAAGGAGCACATTCACTGACACCTATTAATTGTAAGAAACAGGAAAAGAGAAAAAAGGCAAAAAGATTTTACCTTAGTATGCCTTTGGAAACTCTTTAGAATCACCATCATTTTTCAGGAATACAAATACATTGATTTGTAAAGAAAGTTATGACAATCCATTTCTTAAAGGACAATATAAACCAAAGAGTAAATGGGAATCACTTAGTAGCAATACATTAAATAATTATGATTTCTATAATATCTCAGAATAGAAGTTTAGCAATTTACCTTCTGAAGGATTTCAAAATGTAAGATTAGTGAAGTATAAATATAATTAATATAATAGTACAGTTACAAACTAGATAAATTTTGTAAAAACTCCAAAAGTGAAGAATCAAGATCATACTTTTTAGTAAGCATATAGAACATTGTAAAAGACAAGTCATTTTAAACGTAAAAATGGTGAGGAATATAATTTATAAATTTGATAGAATTGTTTACAGATTTTATTGAAAAAAATGATAATTAAAATGTTTATGGACATTTAAATGATAGGCAAAGACCAAAAGGAAATTTAAGGGATGTTAAAAACTTTAGTTTGACTCCTTAAGAATTTAAGTTATAACATAAATACACATTTAATTCTATGATTACAAGTCCCAAACATAAGACTGCTAGAAAGGAAGAGTTTCCAAAAGTGAATAAGGTAGATGAAAAAGTAGAGAAATATTTTAAAAGAGATTAGAAGTAAATTTTTATTTATGTTCTTTAAGTTTTCTTAATTCTTTAAGCAATTCAATTATTGTTACTCATATAGATAATAAAATGAAGGGAAAATAGCAAGATAGATATAAGTACATAAGATGTAATTTTAAGTGCAGATATTGTTGTTGAAGATTATTAAGAAAATGAAATTGGATTAATTGAAGTGTTTGAAAAACATCTATAATTTGAAAAGTAATATGGAGATTGATTGATTAATTAATATTTATAATGAAATTGGCAATATTGCCTGATCCTATACATCGCTAATATTTTGCGAATCATGTGAACTCACTAAAATAGATTAAAAGTAGAAAAAACAAGATTGAAGTGGATTCTTAGGGAGTGATTCGTTAATGTAACTTATTATTATTATTATTATGTAGTATCGACAATTAAAAAAATTAAGGATTAAGTGTCAACTTTTGAAGCCATTGAGGAGAACAAGAGCATTGCTTATAATAATTAAAAGATATAATAAGCAATAATGAAAATAAGTAATGCAAAACATAGTTTACCAAAATTATATATAAAGCGTAAAGAAAAGACAGAGATCTCTGATGAAATCGCAAAAGAAAATAAAAGACTTAAAAAAAGTATAGAAAATGTATAGAACAGTTTGACATACAGAACAAAGCACCAGAACATTAGAAAGTCTTATCAATAAGTACTGAACGAATATTGTTAATCGAGATTGCAGTAATAAAATGAATAATTATAATAATGATTCCGAAATAGTTCATTCTTCTATTGGACCTCTACCTGTACGTCGCAGTACATTAAATCTCAGTTTAGTAAGAGAATATGATTTACCTTCTGAATCATTTGAAAAGGCAATAGATATTATGTCTAAGAATCTATAACTGAATGAACCCGGTAGTAGAATCTATATGTAAGATATTCTCAGAGAGTTTGGGTATATATAAACATTATCAAAATTAGTTATTTTAAAGCATTAGAGTAACAACCAGAGTATTTTGATTACATTGAAGAAACTATTAGTAGTTTGGAATATAAATAAGTGAAGAAGGGAAACATAGTATTTCATTGTGGAGAAAGAGGAGATTATTTTTATATGATTTTAAAAGGAACAGTGTTAGTATTTGTTCCAAAGAAGTAAGATTTGTAAATTTTATATTTTATAGAGAAGAAGAAGTTTAGAAGTAGAAATAAATACTGTCAGATATGAATCAATGTAAGGAAGATATGACGAATATTAAAAAGAAAGATGATGTGAAATTATTGTAAAAACAGATGTAAGATCTATAGAATCAATTAAAGGAATTCTAAGGCATGGATGATATTCTCTTATTTCCTTTTAAAAGTCGTTATTATCAGAAATTACCCAATGGTTAGATGATTTGTCTTTATAAAAAAGTGAATACAATGAAGGATGGTGATTGTTTTGGTGAGGTATCATTATTTAGAAATGAACCAAGAGCAGCTACTTTAATTGCATTAGATACATTACATTTGGGTGCTTTAAACAAATCTAATTATTTGAGGATTTTTGAATCAAAATTAGAGAAATTGAATTTCACTTTGGGAATGCTTAGTAAAATGTTTCCATAATCATCAAAAGAAGTAGTAATTTAATTAAGTTTTGATTTTTAAAGAAAATTATTCTCTATAAATTAGACTATTTTTAAATAAGGAGAAGTTGTTGATGGTTTATATTTGATATTTCAAGGTATTATTGAAATAAGTTCTGATAATGTGAGAGTTAATTAATTTAGTGAAGGTTAATTTGTGGGATTGTTTGAACTAAAAAATCCAGGTTTGAGATAATACACTGCTACTTCAGTATCATATGAAACTATAATTTATTTTCTTCCAAAGAAATAATGTTCTGGATTAGATAGATTTATGAGAGAAAGAATTAATGATTATAGAATTAGTAGTGAAGGATTTAGATAGAATTGGGTAAAGAAATGTCATAGGATGATTGCAAAATAATAATAAGAAAGCAATAAAATGATTTTAAAAGATATAAATACAAAAGATATATTGTAAAAGTGTATAACTTAAAGAGAATCAAAAACAACTTCAAATACAATTAGTAAAGATAGAATTAATTAAATTGTTGAATATAATAATCATTAATGTTCTTTAAAAGAGAAATTAAAGAATGTTAAATTATGTTTACAAATGAGAGATTTTGATAAGGAAAAAGAACTTGTAGAGAAAATGATGAAATAACAGTATACTCAATTGCCAAGACTAAGAGAAAGACCAAGAAATCTATTTGAAACTTACACGAATTTGATGTCTAAAGTTTCAAGATTTACTTAAAGTCCAACCTTTCATTCTCCAAACACTAGTGAACATAGTATAAAGAATATACATGTAGAGAAGAAATTATCATAAAGATTGAAAAAAAGTGAACAAATAATTAATTAAATTATGGGAATATGATTTAAAAGCATACTCAAAATTGAGATCTATGTGCTATCAATATTCCCTAAACAAAATTGTTTTACATTTCATTATTTTTACATCTAATAAATATAAATTAATAGGAATACTTAAATCATCTATTGTATACGTTATAGTTCATTTTAAGGTACAATTACTGGTTTAAGTTTTTTATCTTTTTGATTCATCACACTTGAAAATTGGAAATGTTGTAATAATGCTGATCTACCCTGTATTCTTGCATATCTTAACTAGCAAATCTATAAGAATAAGAAAACTATTACTTTTTCACTATTGAAATGAGGCCATTTCTAACCATGAAACTCATTATGAAATGAAGTTATCATACGACTGTCAACAAAATTTATGAATGCATAACCCATATTACATTTATTCTAAAAAGAATTGTAAACTATATTATACTTTGAAATCTATAGGTAAATAAAGGAAATCGTAAGATGCTGAATGATGATAATCAATTAATTCTTTGAGCATTTGAATTGTATATTTATTTGGGATATTTTTAACCATGACAGTTGTTCTTGTATCTCCTTCAATACCATCAATTCGTACAATAAAATTATGGGAATCCTCATCCGATATTGTTTTACGTTTACGTCTATGATTGTTCTCATAGAATTAGTCTTTTAAGGATTGATTATTCTCAAGAAATTCGGGTTCAAGTATTTATGTCGAAAGGTTTGATTTATAACATGAATCTACAAAAACATGATTAATGTCTTTTATCATTTGATCTTGCACATCTCTAATGACTGCTTATTGCTTTGGCAATATTACTTTTGTATCTGGAAAGGTTTACAAGACCAATACCTGAAAACAAGTCGATTGCTTAATCGATTAGACTATGTTCTTCTTCACTTGTTGGAAGTGACTCTCCACTCACATTCATGTTACAGGATCTTTCAATGTCAGCAAATAATTCTTCATTAGAGCTATGCTGATTATTGCGATCGTTCTTGAAGCTTGATTACTTATTTCGAAACAGAGATGTATCACTTTAAGAGATAAA
>JPFL01000273.1:8817-77702 GCA_000733385.1 Paramecium biaurelia
AAAATATTTCACATTTATTTTTAATCAATAATGATAGATTTTATATTTTCTAATTTATTATATAATTTAAATTATTATAGAACTTATAAAGAACTTTTAGATAAATTATTTTATAATTATTTAATTTATTTAAATATTACAAATCAATCCTGAATCTGTATTTCTATAAGTGTTTAAGTAGATTGAATCTAATTAAATAAGATTTATGTAATTGTTATCTTATCAGCTAGAATATTAATATTTAATTCTTTATAGACAGATCCAGATATTTAAAATCTAGGATAATAAGTAACTGCATCAATTTATCCATGACAATAATGTTTGAATTTATAATATTTGTTATAGGTTGAACAATTCTAACATTTTAAAAATTAACTTGCTATTCTCTTTGTTTTAATACATTTCATGTAAATTTTAAAATTCAAAAGATTTTAGGTTTTCTAAATTATTAATGATGTTGATGATGAAAATGATTAATTTATTTCAGAAATGTCAACATATATTTAAGGTTTTATTAATACTTCCATATCAAGAGACTAAGATATTCTTAAAGTAAAACATTCGAAAGCTTTAAATACAGTTGTAAATTGATAAGCCACCCAACTACTTAAATGATCATTTACAACATAGGTTCCATACCCTAAATATTTTGAAATGGTTTACATGTCTCCACTGTGAATGATTATGAAACAGACGTACGAATAGATTTTTGTCTGAAGCTTGCACCTAATTAAACTCCATTATAGGCTAAAAATAACCATCTATTAGATTGTTAAGTAAGGGTTCCACTACTATAATAACTTGTATGATGTAGCACTTGCGTATCTAAAAATGCTTCTTCAATTCCTAAAATTATTTAATATCCAATTTAGTTTAAGTTGACAAATTTTCCATCAACTTTAGTAATTCCTACAGTAACCTGGGTTGTAGTAATGGAAGATATCTCTATAATTACATCATTCTTACTGACAATTTAAAATCAATGTTTCCTTACATTCCCATGCTGACTAATGATAATATTCCAAAATTAGCATTTGCATTTAAGTGATCGAATGTTTTATCGTCAACATTTAGCATATTAAAGTTATTTATGACTTATATTCTACTATCATCGATCGCATACCATGAGTACTTAATTGTCCATAATGTAACACTTGATTCGCATAATATTTTTAAACCAAAACCTAGAGTATATGAAATATTTACTAGTCTTTTATACATCTAAAACTTCTATTTTAAAATTTGCTGGATAATATGTATCAAGATATTCAAGACCTAAAATAACTTAAGGTACATTTTCGAAAATCCCATTAAATGAAATCGTCTAAGTTTCTGTGTATCCATTATTACATGATGAACTAAATCCAGAAAAAAAACCAGAATCATAAGTCACTAGTCCCAATATTGTATTTATTAGAGAAAATTGGATAAAGACTATCATCCACTATTATTTAATAATTTTCATATTTATAAATATGGTAAGTTATGAAGTTGCAATATAAAATGGGATTTATGTTAATAAGAATATTGATTAAGAAAAAAATTCTGATTAATAACATTCAAAGTTTTATACTTAATTAAATTTGTCAGGTTAATTTCAATCTAAATTCACAAATATTATAGGTATATTATTCTCATTGTATTGTCGAGTTACATGTGCCATCAAACTAGATTCCTAATACAATTAATACCGATGATTGTAAAACGGCTACTTTTAATAACTACTTTAATATTCCATCATTATATATATTCATTTTTATTAGTTGAATAAATATTAAATATAGTTTTTATTGCATTATTAGAAATTCCGTTCTAATTCAAAAGAATTATATATATATATATAAATTATTTGACAACTTTGCTTTATTATGGGTTGTACTTTTTTATATTGAAGAAATAATTATTGTATATATTTAAGAATCAATAAATACAATAATTATTGAAAATTGGACAAATTTAGAAAGCATTTAGGAATATTTATATAATCGATTTGAATTTACATTTTATTTATTTGACATAAAATATGACTTCTGAAATTGTTTTACTTTTGGTAAATCAGAATGTATTTATTTGTTATATTTGAATAATGAATATATTATTATTTATGTTCTAATAAAATTTAGATGAATAAGAAATTTATTATTCAAGATAAGCAGCCACTTTGGGATGGGATACATAACTTAAGTTAGGATAATTAGATTGTTTTATTTATGGATTAAGAGGAGTATGAATTATTATAAAGTAGTTAGGATTAGAGATTGCGAAAAATTTAATATTGATGGGTTTGAGAAGAGTGATTATTTATGATAAAACAGTTATATCTATTTCGGATTTGGGCACAAATTTTTATGGAAAATTTGATTAAGTTGATAAAGTTACAAGAGAAAAAGTTGTGATCTAATCTTTAAAAGATTTAAATGAAAATGTGATTGTAGACATTTTTGATGGAATCATAAATGGTGACAATTTAAAATAGTTTTCTATTGTTGTTATGACAGATATATGGAATTAAGATTTAATTTAAGAAATTAATGAAGCAACAAGAAAATAAGGAAATGGATTTATTTTAGCTCATTCTTCAGGATTATTTGGATCTATATTTGTTGATTTTTCAGATGTAAAGAATTTAAATTATTATTAGAAATTTATAATTTATGATAATAATGGTGAGACATGTAAAGAATTTTTAATAGATTAAATATCAAGAGATACAAAAGGAATAGTTAATACTTTAGATGTTAGATATAATCTTTAAGATGGAGATTATGTATAATTCAAAGAAGTGTTAGGTATGAAGGAAGTTAATGATTAAATCTTTTAGATAAAAGTAAATTATTTATTATTAAAATAAGGTCATATCTCCTTATAAATTTAGTATTGGTGATACAACAAAGTTTTCAGAATATTAAGGATAAGGAATAGCAACAGAAGTAAAGATACCTCAAACGATATCATTTAAATCCTTTCAAGATCTGTTATGTTTTGAAAATTAAGACAAAGATAATGATAGAACTCATTAATTATAAATTGCATATAATTCAATCTTAACTTTTATGAATCAAAATGCAAGGATCCCTAATCTATTGAATCAAGATGATGCAGATTTACTATTGAAGTTAGCTTAATAAATAACATAAGAGAAATGTTAATTAGATATTCAATTAATAAAAAATATTTCACTTTATTTATAAGCTTAAATTGCACCTTTAACATCTTTTTGGGGTGGAATAGTTGCACTGGAAGTTATTAAATTTACAGGGAAATTTACGCCAATTAGATAATGGCTTCATTTTGAATTTTATGAGGCTCTACCTGAAGTGAAAGTAAATAGAAATTTAAAGAATTGTTAATATGATGATTATTTTGTAATATTTGGTTAGGAAACAATGGAAAAATTATAAAATTAAAATTTGTTGTTGATGGGTGTTGGTGGTTTAGGAAATGAATATCTTAAAATATTTTCATTAATGGGAATAGGAAGTGGTCAAAAAGGATCATTGATTGTTGTTGATGATGATCAAATTGAATTATCAAATCTGAATAGGTAATTCTTATTTAATAAACATCAAATTGGTTCTAATAAAGCTGTTGTAGCTTGTAAAATGATCAATTAAATTAATCAATCAGTTTAATGTAAAGCATATCCATATATCATGTAAAAAGAGAATAAATAAATTTTTAATTAGTCTTTTTGGAATCAAGTTGATTTTGCTGTTAATGCTGTTGATAATATTAGAGCTAGACATTATATGGATTTTGAATGTTGTTATTATAGTAAACCTACTTTTGAAAGTGGATCTGAAGGAACTAAATGTCATTCTCAAGTGATTCTTCCATTTTTAACAGAATCATTTAGCGAATTAAAGGATTGCCCAGAAACTAGTATTCCTAAAAGCACATTTATGAATTTTCCTTATAAAACTGGACATATTATAGAATGGGCTTTAGAGTATTTCTAAAATAAATTTGAAACAGCCTCAAATAATTTATTTGAATTCTCACAAAATCCATAGAATTTTCTTAACTCAATTTTTAATTAGAATAAACAATAAATTTATTATTTAAAAGATTAACTTGAATAACTAGAAAAATATATATTATTAGCTATTAATCCTACTTTAGAGAATTTAGTTAAATTTGCAATAAATATGTTCTAAATCACATTTTATAGAGAAATAAAGATAATTTTAAGCAGATTCCCAGCTGATTTTGAAATGGAAAATGGATAATTATTTTGGACAAACCCTAGAAGATTACCAAAGCCAATTGAATTTGATTCAATGGATCCAATTCATTAATAATTTATTCATAATGTAGTAAATATAGTTTTAAAAATAATTGGTTAAACATTTCAAGTTGATTCAGAATAGATATCAGTTATAATTAAATAAATTGATACTATTAATTAAGAAATCCTTGAAATTCAATATAATTAAATTAATGATAACGAAATCAAATAAGAGATTGACATACTCATAATTAAATTAGAGAAGATAATTTAAGAAAATTCATAAAATTTGTAATAAATTAAACCATTTGTATTTTAAAAGGATAAATTGAACTATTTAGAATTGGAATTTATGACATCTACTGCTAATTTAAGAGGAATAAATTATAATATTCCAAAAGTATCTAGATAACAAGTGAGAGAAAGAGTTGAATGTGTGATTCCTTAATTAATAACAACGAAAGCTGTTATAACTGGAATTGTAGGAATTGAAATTCTTAAATATATTCTATAAAAGAATATTAGCTTTATTAAAAATACCTTCATTAATCTTGCCTTACCCACTTTTATTTTTGCTTAACCAAAACCTCCATATTAAAATGTAGATCTAGAATTTAATTGTTTATTTTGTGATCGAACTACTGCAATACCAAAAAGTATTATATCATTTAATTTTTAGATTGGACTGCTTGGGATATAATAAAGATTAACAAGAAAATGACAATAGGGGAACTTATAGAATATTTTGAATTGACTTATAATGTAGATGTTTAATTTTTAGGGTTAGATCATTATATAATATATTAAAAAATTAAACCTTAGGCTAAAGAATTGTATAAATATATATAAGACTTTTTAGATTGAAGAAAGATCTTGCTGAAGTATATGCTTAAGTTTCTAAAAAAAAGTAACTTGAAGATGAGATTAATATGGATGTAGTTTTGGATTCTATTATTACTATAAATGGATAAGAAGTAAGTGTTGAATTTCCACCAATTAGATATCATTATAAAGTTTGATATTTAATAAAAATAACATTAAATATATTCTAAATTCAAAGAGAAATAGATATATTTTCTACAATTTATTGTATCTCATGAATTTAAATATTATGAATTAACTATATTAATATATCAATTTGCTAATTCTTATTTCTCATTTTCAATTAATTTTTATTAAATTATTATTCTTATAAATTATTTTTTTCCTGAATTTTTAATTTATTCAACTTTCTGATTATCATAATCTTTTGGTTAACCTTATCTCTTTTAAGGTATCTCTTTCGTAAATTATTAATCTTAAATTTATATTATATTCTTTTTGGCCATCCTTTCAAGTGAAATCTTTTTGAGGTTTTTTAATGTTAAACCTTACAAAAAACTAATATATTCTGCATCATTTGTTAAAGACTATATTTTACTGCAAGACAGCCATAACTCTTTACTTAAAGTTTATCTTTTATTTTATCCTAATAATTTAATCAATGGTTTATTGGATCCTGTATTTTTACTTATGAATTCCTATTAATAATCTGGAAATCTTTATTTTAAAATTAAATAACTTTTTTCCCAAGAATTATTTATATTAATATAATAAAACGTACTTTTATCTAAGATTTAAGAGAATTTCATATCTATTATCTCAGTTATTGTACAATATGTTTTTACCAATATTGATACAATAAATGATAATTATATTTTACCAATTGATTTCAAATCATATTATAAGATGTCTACAAACTTTTCAATCTGATTTTTACTAATATTTTAATTAAGGTCTTAGTCTAATGATGGTATCTCAATAGTTTAGTTTTTTTTATCTTCCTTCCCTATTTGTTCATTTTTAATATATTATGTTTAAAAGGACTAATTTTTACTATCAAATTTCTTTAAAATCTTTTCTTTTTTATTATGAGCATTACTGCTTTGTGAAATAAAGTATTCTTAAAGTTTTAGTATATGTAATGGTTCAAATAAATGATTATATATGTTCTTTTTAGTAATATCTTATTAACATGAAATACACAACATGCAATTATCTTTTGGTTTGTAAATTTTAGATAGTTATTTCTCTACACATAAATTAATTTGATTTATAGTTGTCTGATTATTCTTAGAATCATCCTTCGTTTAATATTCTTGTTTTAATTTATTCATTGCTAAAAACCTTATTATTTTTTTGTAATTAAGTATTATGAAAAATTGGTTGATTTTAATTTGAATAGCATGATAATTTTATTTGGAATTCATATCATTCTAAAATTAAAGATATATTTATATATTTTACCAATTATTTTAATGATAAATATAAAATATACTAGTATAAAACTAAATACCAAATGACATCTCATAAAAGTGTTCATATCATTATATATATGAAACTAGTATAATTATATCAATATTATTTAAATCAACCTTAAAACTATCAAAAATATATAACAAAAACACCATATAATTTATCCCAACCTTTTGGATCTTAAGAATTAATTTAAGATTTACCATTGTTGCTTTATTTTTATTCAAAATCTAATATGATTCCCCATTAAAATCAGAAAAATTTACATTTTGATCAATAATTGTTAGGTAGTTGTCATACTTTAATTGAATATTTTTATTATATTCCAATTACCTTATTAAAATAAATTTTAAATTCGATTCTTGATTATTAAATAAGTAAAGATTATTTTTGATAAAAGTCTTTTAAGAAGTATTTTAATTATTCCAATAGAAATTAATAATTAAAGATATTAAATAAATCTGTTAAGATATCATTTTTTTAGAGTTTGTTCATGAAGTTTGCCTTATTTTGTATGTCCATAATCTAATAATCTATAATTCTTGGGAGTTTTAGAAATATGAAAAATTAATTAAAAAATTTAGATTGTTATATACTATGTTAATTCTTTTAGTTTATGTTTAAGATGATTCAAATATTATTAAGTGATTATTTAAATTCTTTCAATTTTTCTTTAAATATATAAACTATTTACTAATTTAATATAATTGAAATAATTGTGTATGAATTCAATTTTAATATTTTAATTCTTTTATTCTTTTTATATAATTAATTAAATATTTTTATACTAATAAAAATATTTAACAATTCAAACCAATTAGCTAATATAAGTAAATTACTAATTTATTCTAAGCAATCCTAATATTATATTTAATTTCAATTATGCTCTTAAACTAATCTTTAACTTTCTTTATTTAAAAAATTTAATTCTATATTGACTCAATAAATTTTGAGGATTATTATAATGGAGAATTACTTTAATATTTCAATTAAAGTGGATTAAATCAGATAATGTTACAAATATATAAAATAATTTATAATAATATACAGCTATTAATATATAATAATTTTCTTGTTGATTATGTTGATTATGTTATTTAATTATAAATTGATCAAAGGTTATTTGAATAATAAAAATAAATGATATAATACATCATACCATACTTATTGTTATTTAGAACTATTAATACATAACTTCAACAATGCTAATGTTATCAAATTCCTGATTAATTCATTTGTGAAATATCTAAAAGATGTTAATGGTTAAATAAAATTTGTGATTTAAATCCGACTTACATCAGTAAAATTGAGAACAAATGTGAATAATTTTTATAAGAGGAATGCATTTAATAGAAAGATTGTGCATTAATGAATGGTTCATGTGTGGATTTCAAAGGGTGTAATATATATACAATTGATAAATGTGCGTCATCAATAAATTGTATATCAGATGGACATAAATGTATATACAAAAATGAATGCCAAAATTATTTAACTTAAGAAGCATGCAAAAATCAAGATGTCTACTAAGGATATTGTTAATGGAACATAAAACAAACTCCTAAATGTTCTAAAATTTTAGATTGTTCTAATTTACCAATATTGAGATCCCATTTATAATGTGAAAATGCTATAATTTAGTGTACTATAGATTAGAAAGGAATTTGTATAGATAAAGCATCTTCATGTGTTTAATATAAGATATTCCAATGTTTTAGTACAATAGAGGGAAAAGAATGCTTTTGGAATTAATTATAAGGTTAATGCATGGAAAAAATCTGTTTGAATGCATAATATTCTACAGACAAATAATGTAAATAGTTTTTATCAAATTGCACTACAAATGGTTTTAATTGTGTTTTAAGAGCATAGTGTCATGATATTACACATATCAATGGTTGTGTAGTTGATATTGATGTTAATGAATGTTTTTGGACAGGAATAAAGTGTATAAAAAAAGTTTGTTCGTAAATTCCAATGGGAGAAGATTGTTATACATATTTTTAAGAATTAGATTGTGTACCAACTTCATCAGGTAATTGTAAGGTTAGACCTTAAAATTGTAATTAATTTGAAACTGAAGATTCATGCTTACTTGATTATGCAGAATAATAATGTATGTGGAAAAATAATTATTGTGTTTTAAAGACTTGTCAGATTGCACCTTAATATACAAATTGTGCCTTATGGAAAGATGACATTTCTTGTATAGGTGATTTAAATGGATATTGTGTTGATTTACCATAATATTGTTCATCAGTAACAGATATGACATATTGTTATAAATAAAATTCTGGTGATTTATGTTAATTTTATACATGTACAATTGCTTATTGTTCAAAGGCACCTGAAAATTACAATACTCATAATCAATGTGAATAATGGAATATTGATTGTACTGTATAATTGAAGGATTCTAATGGAACTGGATGTGTTTATAAGTTCTAAAGTTGTTAAGATTATGATAACGCAATTTAATGTAAGAGCACATTAGATAAAATATAATGTATATATAAAGATGATAAATGTCAAGAAAAAACATGTGAAATGGGTAATTTTACAAGTAATTAAGATTGTTAAACTTGGAAAAGTGATTGTATAATTAATGAATTTGGAGATTCTTGTAAAGATTGGCCAAATAATTGTTATGAACTTATAAGTGAATAATAATGTTATATTGGTTTATAATCAGGAGTCTATTGTGAATGGACAGGTTTTTCATGTTAATCTCAATAAAACAATTCCTTATGTAGTATTGCAAGTAATATCAGTTAATATGATAAACATGAAAAATGTAACAGATGGAATGGTTTATGTACAGTATTATCAAAAGTTTATGGTTGTGAACCAAGAGGTAATTGTGAAGACTATTTATTCTAACATCAATGTGTGATAGGTATTGATAATTAATAATGTTTCTGGAATGGAATATAATGTGTTAAGAAATGTGATGGATATTCTATTGAGACAGTTGATATCAATTAATGTTAAACAATTGATTCTACTTGTCAACTTAATAATTTAAGTGCAGTTTGTATTTTTAAGACTTATTGTTCAGTATATAAAAATAAATTGGATTGCAAAATTAATAATAGTGATTAACCATGTAAATGGAATTCTGTAGATTAAAAATGTTAAGATGTAGTTTGTGAAGATAATATTACAGCTACTACTGAAAGAGAATGTACTTACTATCTTAATTATCAACAATGTTACTTAGATAATATAGGTTGTATAACTAGACCATAAAAATGTGATTCAATCTTAAATAATATTATATGTAAATAAACTATACCTAGATGTTAAACTACCTATTGTTATTATTCTAATGGTTGTTGTACTCAAATATTGGCCAATTAATGTGAATGGATTAATGATGCCACAAATAATTATGAATGCTAAAAATATAATTCTGATTGTATTCTCAATATTGTTACAGGAATAGGTTGTATGACTTCTAATAATTGTGAATACATTAAAGATTAAACACTTTGTACATCTATTAATGGAACAATTAAATTGCCAACTGGTGATTCTTGTGTGTCATATAATGGTAAATGTTATTCTTAAAATAATTGCAATGGATCTCATATTAATTGTAATGCCCTTGTTATTTCAGGAGTTAAATGTAAAATTGGGACATAAGGAACATGTGTTGAAAGATTATGTACTGATTTTGTTGGTACAGCCAATATGACAAATTGTTAATCCTTTTAAAGTTCTTGTTATTATAATGGATCCAAATGTGCAACTATTTTAAATTGTGATATTTTAACATCCTATGGTTAAACAGTATGTATATTAGGTAAAATAGTAGGTGGATCTTATTGTTCATGGAATGGCACTTCTTGTTAAACAATCTAATGTTCACTAATTAGTGGTACTAATTGTTTGTTATCTAATAATAAATGTATAGAAGGAGTCTCTAATTGTATAGATATAATTAATTGCAATCAAATAATTGATGAAATCTATTGTTAATTAGCTTATAATAATTCTAATCTTAAATGTTTATGGGTAAATTCGTCATGTGTTGATTATTTTGATTGTACCAATTCTTTTACTAATACATATAATGAATATCAATGTATAAGATATGATTTGTGTAAATTATCTAAAACAACTTCTGGATGTGAATTCAAACCATGTAATGAATATACACAAATGGAATATTGTAACAAACTAAACTAATGTACATGGAGTAATGATTTATGCCAAAATTAAACTGAATGTAAATTCCAACTAACTTAAACTATCTGTGAGAATTTCTCTTATTGTTTTTGGGATACTACTATATGCAAATAAAATGTCTGTAATACTGCTACAACTTAATAATTATGTTCTTAAGTTATTTTAAAGAGTGGTAATAAATGTTTATGGTCAAATACTAGTTGTATAGAATTATATCAATGCTCCTAAATTAAGAACCCTTTATTTTTTGAAGATTGTCATAATTAATTCAATGGATGTGTAATTAAATACACATTTAGTGATAAATCCAGTTATTGTCAAACAAAAAAAGCTAATTGTTCTTAATATACATCTATTTATTAATGTACAAAAGATATTTATGACAATTTATGTAAATGGGATTCGAGTACATCTACTTGTACTTATAATTAATGCTCTACTTATGTAACTTCGAATAGTATTTATAGCAATTGGATCTGTTAATAATTTAATTAGAAATGTATTTTAAATACAACATTAAATGGTTGTAGAACTATATTAACCTCTTGTAATCTATATACAACTTAATAATTATGTGATTATGCACTTATTACAACAAATACTTATTGTTATTGGAATGGATCCTCATGTATAAATGCCTAATGCTCTTAATATAATTCATTAATTTCACCTCCAATGCCATGTGAACAATATAGTAAATGCAATCTTATCGGAAGCACATGTTAAAATAAATTAGCAACATGTAATTCTTATTTAAGTGAAACCTTGTGTAATTCTACCACAGATATAACACAAAACATTTGTGTCTGGATTAATAATACTTGTGTTAATAAGACTTGTTCTAATTATACTTTAAACATTTTTAATCATACTAATTGTTCATAATGGTTAACAACTTGTACAGTCAACTAATAAGAAACTTAATGTATTAATATTGTTGATTGCACAACAGCGCCTTAAGAGATTGATACAATAAATAAATGTTAATAATTCATCTCACCAACCAATTAAATTTGTACTATATCAAAAATTCAAGGTGGATGTACCAACTTAACTTCAACTTGTAATTTAGCATCTAGAACTCAATGCGTAATAGATGCTAACAGAAAGTAATGTTATTGGAGTAAATAATATGGTGTCTGTAAAGACTTGATATGTACAAATATTGATAATACAGTCACAACTGCACTTGATTGTGAGTCTTTATTAAATCTATGTACACTAGCAAATTCTGGATCTGGATGCTAAAACAAAGCATCTTGTAATAGCTATAATAATAATACTTGCAAATTTCTTAATATTAGAGATAATAGTTAAAGAAATTGTGTCCAAGGTTGTCAAATGACTGTTTGTGAAGACTTTTACTATTAAAGTGATAAGTATTGTAAAGCCATTCTCAATGGTTAATGTATTACAAATGGTGTTTAATGTATTACATAATACAGTTGTAGTAATTTCAGATTTGATTATTAATGTACAATATCAAGACAAGGACTTTAATGTTTGTGGTACAATAACTAATGTGTTAATAGAAAGTGTGATTTAGCTGATATTAAATTTTATCACAATCATTCATCATGTCAGATTTTTATGAGTACCTGTACTTTTAGTAAAGTTAAAAATTAATGTGCTCTGATAAATTATTGTTCTGATTATGATAATTAAGAATCTTGCACTTTTGATAAATTTAGTTCATCATGCATCTGGTATTAAGAGAAATGTTATGATACTAAATGTTAAAATATTTGTGGGGATGGAATTGTTAATTTAGATGTTGAATAATGTGATGATGGTAATCTTAAAGCAAATGATGGATGCTATAATTGTTAATATAGTTGTGTGATTGGATGTTTAACTTGTTAAGAAGGAATTTGTATAGAATGTGATTATGAACAAGGATATTATTTAGATGGTAATGATAATTGTGTTTCTTATTGTGGTGATGAAATTGTTTAAGGAAAAGAACAATGTGATGATGGAAACTTTGATAAATATGATGGATGTTACAATTGTTACTTTTAATGCCATTATGCTTGTACTTTATGTCACTAAGGACTCTGTTTAGAGTGCAAATATGGATGGACTATATCAACATAGGGACAATGTGAAGTAATTTGTGGAGATGGTATTGTTGTCTCTACAACTGATTAATTAAATGAATAGTGTGATGATGCTAATATTGATTCTTTAGATGGGTGCTCTTCTGGATGCTTAATTGAAAACAAATGGAATTGTATCAATGATATTAATGGCCCATCTATTTGCCAGTTTACTTAATAACCTTCCATGATCTTAACACTGTTAACTCTTGCTCCAAATTTGAAACAATCTACTTAACTATCTTTTACATCCAATCTTAAATATTTAGGTGTAAAAAATAACTATGAATAATCTCTTGTTGAAGCTTACATCCTAAATTTAAATCCTTCTCTTTTTAAAATAGAAGTCGAAAATAACAATACTTATTCAACTAGTACATTTGATTCTGTACAATTTTTAATTAATGTTGAGTTTTTTATAAGTGTGGAAAATCCATCACTTTTAGTCTCATTCAAAAATGAAGAATTTATTGATGAGAATAATTAACAGCCAGTAAATACTAAACAAAACATTCGTTTATTTACATGCTATTATGAATCAGCTTCTGATTTAAAGATTTCATCAACTACTACTATTTTTAATTCAATATTACTGTACATACTATTAGCAATAGCTTTAATTTCAATTATTACTGGAAACTTAGATATTTTCTGGAATCTATTAGACATGGTTTAGTATTTATCTTACATAAAGTATATTAATATACAATTTCCAAGTAACTTAAATTCATTCTTTGATTTATTTAGAGTTATAACTTTACAACCATTCCTAGATTTTATTCACTTTTAAACAATCATCAATCTATTTAGTTTTGGTGAGACTATGTTTATTAAAACCACTAACAAATTTAAAGAAGACAATATTAATGCATTTTACTTTTATAATTTTGGAAGCTCAATGATGATTTTTGGTACTACATTTGCTTCCTTTTATGTTAGCTTATTACTCATAAAAACCATTAATAAATATATTCATCATATATATGATCATCTATACTTTCTAAAATTGAGTTAACAGCTATATAGAATTTTAGTTAAATTCTAATTTTACTTTTTTTATTCTGGAATTATTAGAATATTTCTAACCAATACATATGACATTCTTTTTACTGTCTTACTTTAATTATATTATCCTGATTTTCAACTCTTTATTACATTTTTTAGTGTCTTAATTGCTGGAATGTCATTCTGCTTAGTATTATTTATCATATACATGATTCTATCAAAATAAACATCAAAATCAAATGGAATTTCTGATTAATATACTGTTTTATCTGAAGGAGTCACATCAGGTCATGGATTATGGGCAAGATAATTCAATTCATTATTGTTAATTAAGAAATTAGTATTTATGCTATTACTAATTTTTATGCAATAATCTGGATAATTATAAACCACCCTTATTTCGATTACTCATATTTCATTTGCTTTATATCTTGTATCTAAGAGACCAATGAAAAATTAATACGAGTATTACAAAATGATATTTGTGGAATCCAAAATCACTTTAGCAACTAGTCTCTTTATTCTGTATTCAATGCCTAATCTCACCTTAGACTAAAAATACATAATAGGATGGCTGCATATAGCAATATTTACATCCATCCTAATTTTTTCGGTAGTCTTAGATTTGGCTTATCAATTAAAAGTTATCAAAGATAAACTCTTAAAGTCATGTGGATAGAAACACATACCAAATTAAAAAATAATATTATTTGAAACAATACCTATGTAAAGAAGAAAATTATGAAAGTATTTTTATGTATATAAAAAATTGTTATTATTTCTCTATTTACGCTTATTAATTTAATATAATATCCATTTTATTACTTTTTATAATAAATAAATGATTCCTTAAATAGAAACATGAATAAATAACAAGACTATAATAATCCAAAATATTATATATGAAATTAAGGCAATCTTCTATTTAAAGAAAAAATAAATTTATCTTATTTGACCTCGAAGTTTTGATTAATTTATAAAACATTAGGAGTCTAATAAATAATAAATTTATATATGACAGAATAACATTTAATTGGCCACTATAAATGGAATTGATAAATTTAATATGAAATAATTCATTACACTAATTTCCTAATTTACAAAGATTTTGTTTCTTAATCCCAAATCACTAAGTATTCACCATCATTACTGAATGTAGTATTTGTCTCACTATCTTTCAATTATATTTTAGTTTCAGTGCTAAATATTGATTCATTATGTCTGATTAAATAAATATAATTTCCTACTTTATAAATAGCTAGCCTCTAAGATTTAATTACTTATGGAGGAAAAACTCTATGCTATTTTAAAGATCTGGTTCCAACTTCATTCACCTATTTAAATTCTTCATTCGATAACTCTTATTTGTATATTTTCATGTATTACTTAAATACTTAAAATGTAAATAAGAAGTTTGTTATAAATAATAGATTATATGCCCAATCTTCAGTTTTGATTATCTAATAAACTGACCATAATTGATTCTAATTCTATTTAAATATTTAAATTGATTTGCTAATTTATACTGAAGCAATGAATAAATCTTATGAGTTATTCAAACTTATACTTGGGACTTAACCTATATTTTCTGATATCGTTTATAATAGCTTCCAATCCTTATCTTTATTCCATATTCTAATAGACTTACCGCAACCTGAAATTATGAGATTTTCTTTTATACTAATTGTTAAACAATGAATCGTTCCAAGGTTTTCAGTTAATTTAACCTCTCTTTCAAATGCTTTTTCCATTTCAATGGATTTCCAAATAATAATAGTTCTGTCTTTACTTCCAGATGCAAATCGAAGTGAACTTTTAGTTGATTCTAAACAATCCACCTCATCTTAATGCTCATTTAACTCTTGTTTCAAATAGAAATATTCAGAATTAAATTCAAATACCTTGATTTTTCCATCTGAATATCCTATAATAAATAAAGAGGAATCAAAACTGAATATCATTGACTTCACATTTGACTCATAGATTAAATTTTCCTTAATTAAATCAAACTATATTATCTTAAGTTCTTGTTTCATTAAATTATTCTAGAATTCTCCCTCCATCAATTATTCTTTCTATACTCCGCTTCTCTTACCTTATTTACCATTATTTTAAGCCTCTACTGCTAAAATATAACTTGTTCCATTTGTAAACTCATCTTATATTACCTATATTTTTTATATAGAATCTTTTAAAGCTTTTGTAAATATTGATAGTTTGCTATGAAATTTAGCTTCAATGTCTTTACTTAATATGTCTTCTTTATTTAGTTAACTTAATGTATTTGCCACCAAAATTATATCCCCTTTTGTTAAATCTAACCATTGTTTTTTAATTACTTAATAAAGCGCTTAGTCATTTTAAGAATATATTTCAACATCCTTTAATGATTTAAGTCCTTCATTCATCCAAATCACAAGTTTTTCGTAAAATTTATTTATCTAATATATGGCCTTATTCAATTAGGATTGTATATAATCGTCACACCAAGTCACTTTATCAGATAATTTATCTTTAAGTTAAAGCCAAAGTTATTAAAACTAACCAAGTTGAGTGAATTTTGTTTAGTAATCAGAAGTACAATTTAAACATGCTATTCTGTTAGGTACAACTTCTTATTCATTCAAATCTACAATCATTAATTATGCTTGATGCTTTTCACAAACCCAATCATTTCTTATTTTTGTTAAATTATTTTAGCTAAAATCTTTTATACTTTCTTAATCGAGAAATTATTAATACTTATATTCTTTGGAATCAATTTCCTCTATTAGTTTAACATTCTATTATAAAAAATCATTATTAATTAACTCTCTTAATTAGTTCATAAGATTTATTTAAATTTCATCAAACAAATTTGAGTAATTAAATTATTCAAAATCATCTAAATTACTAAAGTTTATTTTTTAAAGTGTTTCTACCTTTGAAGTTTCATTATTTTAAATATAATCATCAATTGACTAAATTAATACCTTTAATTTGGAAGTAAATGATTTTTCAAGTAGGAGAATATTAACTCTTAAATTCTTTAAAATATCACCATTTTTTAAACACTTTTCTTCTATTTATTAACTATATTTCTTTAATCCTTTTTCAACTTCTTCTATTAATATAAGATTTTTATTTTAATTTATTATGCATTTTCGACATAATTTTCTACTCTTATTATTAGCAAAAGTTCTTCTAATAAAAATCACATCTTCTTAATGTTCTTAGCATTTGTTGCTATCTTAAAGATTTCCTTCTTTTTGCATCTATATTTAGAAAATTAATTGAAGGTATTTTCATAATTAATTAATAATAAATATTCCAATTATTAAAAAGAAATTTTTTCCTCCTTCTTTTTTAGCAAATCATTTAAATCTTTACCCTTCATAGATTTATACTGCTGTTTTCATTTTTGAAAATGCATGATTTAATCGTTTCAAAAAATTCATTTTGACAATAAAAAATTAAATGACATTTTTTTTTCTTTTGATATGATTGTAAAAAAAATTCCCATAAAGTAAAGAATGTGGGCTCACATAAAGCATCATAATATTAAAATAAAGT
This sequence comes from Paramecium biaurelia, assembly GCA_000733385.1. NCBI lineage: Eukaryota > Ciliophora > Oligohymenophorea > Peniculida > Parameciidae > Paramecium > Paramecium biaurelia. Next base: position 26,188 of record JPFL01000273.1, read on the forward strand.
CGTTTAATGACTAAAAGTAATTATTACAAATTTTAAAATAAGTAATCAAAACTAATTGAAATAAAAGAATTTAACCATTCATTTGAAGTGAGTAATTTACTATTTATACCAAGATCCCATCAATTTAAATATTATAAATTGAAAACACAAGTTTACTGAAAATAAATTTTAGATATCTCCAAATCGATAATAAAATCAAAGTGTAGACTTTTATATTTAAACTTACCTTAGAAGAGTCGTTATGTTAATTTAGCAAATTAATAGTTAAATTAAAAAATTTAATAGAAACTCTATCTTTAATTCCCTAAATAATTTGCATCATGAGTGTAAATTGTTAATATGAATCTTTATAATATTAATGTATATAATAACTAATAAATAGTTAATAAAAATTAACATTATATTACATTTTTATATGAAAATCATATAGATCATCACTCAGTATCTTATCTTATATCAATATTAAAACTTATAAATTGTTAATAAAAATTGAATTACATTTTATTTTTAAGTGAGAAACTAATATTGGATCATTTATGTATTTTTATTTATATGAAGATAACATAATGTTAATAATAATTAATAAATATTTAATAAAACATTATATTACATTTTTATATGAGAATCATATAGATCATCATTCAGTATCTTATCTTATATCAATATATTAAAACTTATAAATTGTTAATAAAAATTTAATTACATTAAAAATAAAATTAAAAAAGATTTCAGAGGTGGTAGTTAATAAAAGATGAATTCAATTACATTTTTACGTGAGAAACTTTTATTAATCATTAAGTATCTTTTATAAATGTATTAAAACTTATAGATAATTAATTGAATCATTTAGTATCTTATATAAATATATAAAAATAAATAGTTAATATAAATTTAATTAAATTACATTTTTAGATGAGAAACTTCTATTTGATCATTTTATATTTAATTTTTATATATTTATATAAGATACTAAATGATTCAATTTAATATTATATAAAAATATAATTTAATTCTATTTAGATTAACTATTTGTTAAATTTTATATAAATTATGCTATCCTTATATAAATATAAAACACTAAATGAGCAAATATAAGATTAACATGAAAAATTTAATTTATTTGCGATTTAAATTTATTCATTTCAAATTAATTTTTTTTCAAATCTAATAAAACATCTTTCATTTTTAAAATAATTGGTAATTAAATAATTTGTAAAAAGAGAAATACTTATAAAGGAATAAAGTTATGATGATTTGAGAATAAAAAACCAAAAAATGCATTAGTCTCCTTGATTTAAGTAATTAAAGAATTACTACCAATTTATATTCTTTAAATAGATTTTTGTTCAAATCTTTAATCCATCTACTAAATATTATTATTTATGTGTATCTGTCTTTTTACATCTTCAATTCAATATATCTGATCAGAAGATAATTCCCTTTTAAACCAAATTTTTCTTATTGGGGATTTTGTTTATTTTTAAAATCGTTCAGTTATCAAAGTTATCAATTAATACTTACTCGTTTTTTTGGGGTATTTAAACCAGAAATTTAAAACAGATTATCATCTATGTGAAATTAATTACAGATAACAGATGATTTTGATTTTCACTTTAAAAATATTTGCCATTTATTATTTAAATTTTTGAGATAGTTTAATTTTGGGTTAAAATTTAGAACATATATTATTTGCATCTATTACAATAATCCTTATGGTTTTTCAAATAAGCTATCTTCCATCTGCAGAAACTACTTTTTAATAATTAGATATATTTATTTATTATTGAAAAGCAATTATTATTAAACTCAGTATTGGATGGTTTTAAAATAATATCCTTTTTTTTAATTTATCAATTGAAAATGGAGAATATTCCTATTTTTAACTAGTATCTAATAATTATTGGTCTTTTTCCAACTTTCTACTATAAGTTATAAATTATTCTAAAATTATTTATTTTGATATCTATTAAATAACAGTCTAATAAATATTGTTGATTAAAAATTATTTCTATTTAGTACTTAAATCTATTGATATAGAGCTTGTTCTTTATTAGGTAACAAATTAGCTTTATTATAAAATACAATAATAATAATAATTCATTTATTTATAATGTATGACCAAAAAATTGCATTAGTAATGAGCTCTGAAAACTAGGATAGAGGAAATCTATATGTTGGGGGATATGATTCTTTAGAAAAGATATCTTAAAAAAGGATTGGAGCTATATTATCTGCAGTTTGGACAGGAAATTTCAAAGCAGATGAGAATATGAAATATCTTGTAATAGAGGCAAATGATATGCCAACTTATGATATGAGTAAACACTTTGAGAAAGCAGTGAAATTTATACATGAAAATCTTCAAACAACAAATGTTTTAGTTCATTGTGCTGCTGGAATATCGAGATCAGTTTGCTTGATAATAGCATATATGATAAAAATCCATAAAATAAAACCACAAGAGGCTTTACTAAAGATTAAGCAGACTAGACCTTATGCATATCCAAATGAAGGATTTACATAATAATTGGAAAAGTATTATAAAGAAGTAATGGAAGGAAAATAATGATAATTTATGTTTATTATGCAAATATATCATTCATTAGATTCTCCTTATTCTGATTAATTTGGTGAAGAATAATCTGGTTACTCAACTATTCCAAGGTAAAAATTATGTGACTTTTATAAATCAGCTTCGATTAATTTCTAATAATCTTCCTTAGCTAAAGTGATAATGTTATTTATATACAAATGACATTTCCATCATTGTCATAATACTTAATTTATGGAGTTGAAAGTTCCCCGCTATCAAGTGCAGCTTTTTCGGATTCTTTAATTTCACCAAACCATTCATTTGGATGATCTTCATAAATTTTGGGCTCTGGAATATGAACACCTTCTTATATGCATTCGTGACTATAAATTAAATTAAGTTTATTTCCCTAGAGGGCATCTTTAATTTTGAGTGACATTCTAAAATAAATTTATGGAATACCCAATTGGGATGTAAACAGAATGAACAGGGATTTCAAATTTGATGTATTCTCCTGGTTAATCACAATATTTAAAGGAAGGTCCCTTGTATTCGCATTCTCCATAAAGAATAATACAATCACCCTAAGCAGGCAAATTAGACTCGTATTGCTGAGCAATAAGAATTTATTATTATGATTTAGCATTGATATATGTATCAAGAGTGGCTGTAATTGGTGTTTCAGGAGGAGTGGCAGTTTCTAATTATTATTATTAAGTTGGATCGGTTTATTTCTCCAAGAATATATTAGTCATGGGAGCAAACGATCTGTTTATTAAAGATTCTTCAAGGAATGAAGATTGAGTGGATGCAAAAACAATGCATGCTAAAAGGAATTGAATTTTCATTACTTATAAAAACGAATATTAAATTGATGATATAAAATATTCTATAGTAAATATGTTGGTATATTTTATTAACATATAAATTATAAATAAAAATCAAATGGATAATTATCATGTATTACATTTAATCGGTGAAGGCTAATTTGGAAAGGTATTTAAAGGAAGATAGAAAAAAAGCAATTAAATGGCAGCTTTGAAGTTCATAAGTAAAAGAGGGAAAACAGAAAAAGATTTAGCAAATTTGAGATAGGAAATTGAAATTTTGAGAAGATTGAAGCATGAAAATATAATTTTATTATTAGATGCATTTGAGACACAAGGTGAATTTTGTTTAGTAACAGAAGTAATTTAAATTGTTTCTATCTATTAGTTTGCATAAGGGGAATTGTATGAAATTTTGGAGGATGACCATAATCTTCCTGAAACAGAAGTTAGAAAAATAGCATAATAATTAGTTAGAGCACTTCACTATCTGCATTCAAACAGAATTATTCATAGAGACATGAAACCCTAGAATATTTTATTATCTGCAAATGGAATTGTTAAATTATGTGATTTTGGTTTTGCAAGAGCTATGTCAACAAATACTCAAGTTTTGCATTCCATCAAAGGTACTCCTCTTTACATGGCTCCAGAGTTAGTTCAAGAATAACCTTATAATCATACAGTGGATCTATGGTCATTGGGAGTGATATTGTATGAACTATTCGTTGGCTAACCTCCATTCTATACCAATTAAATTTACTCTTTAATTCAACTTATCATTAAGGATCCTGTAAAGTATCCTGACAACATGAGTCAAGAATTCAAAAGTTTCTTAAAAGGATTACTAAATAAAACACCTTCTGATAGATTAGGATGGCCTGACCTCCTAAATCATCCTTTCGTACAAGAGTCTGATTAGGAAAAAAATGACAGGAAAAAAAGATTAGAATAATACAGTTAATGGGCAGGAGTAGAAAATGAAGTCATTGATAAACGCAAAAGATCTTTGACCCCTACAAGGGATATCATAACTTATGATTAAAGTAAAGACACAAGAGATGTCTCACCTAGAAGAATGCCTTGCAATGATGAATATTGGGTTAAATGTGAACAAATTGCTAATGATATTCAAGGGGCTACTTAATTAAGGTGTGATCCTGGGTTTCTTGATAAGTTGCTTCAAGTATTGGCTCCTCCTAAGAAACCCTCCTTACATTGTGCTTTGAAAGTCTTTGGATAAGTTATAACCAAAGGAAATTTATAAGAAGGCTTGGATGTTGTTAAAAATTAATAAATTCCTATTTAATTAGTTACTCATGTTAAAAGCATTCTTAAATAAGGTAGTTCCGAACTATTATCTGAATTAATTAAAACTATTGGACTTTTGGCCAAAGCTACATTTGATAAAAATATTGGAATAGATAATATATTTATAAAATTCATTGGTATGACATCCCAAATTCTGAAAATAGGTTAGAATAATGAATTAATCAACACTATAAAAACTATTGGGATATTTGCTAATTAAGCTAGTCTTAATCCTGTAAGATCTGTATTATTTTATAAAGAATTAGTTGAACATAATTTGGCTTAAGAAACTGCAAAGTTGACAAAAAATAATGTTATTCTTCACAAATTTGCAACATAAGTTATTGGAGTATTGATACACCCTATACATGGAGAAATATTTAGTTTCCCTTGGAAGAAAGGATATTCCATTTAGATTTTAAATTTTAATGAGGCATTACCTCTTTTTGAATAATTGAAAAGTCAGATTGTTACTACTTATGGTGATATTGATCATATGAAAATTTATAATGAATCAGATGAATAGCAAAATTTAACAAGAATTTCTGTATTAAGAATCCTATTATAAATGATTAGAGTAAGTAAGGATGTTCATATTCCTAAAGAGTTGATTAGTTAAGCGCTTAATTCGGATGAAGCATTATTTTAAGGAACAGCACTGTTGATCTTAGTTTAACAATATAAAAATAAAAATTAGGAATATTAAGTTAATTTATAATAGGTGATTGAAATTTTCGAGAATAACATTTAGATCAATCCTATTGTTTCTTTATCAGCGATTTAGTTGATCGCTGAGTTATTATAATAAGAAACCAACTTTACTAATCAATTACTGAATTATTTTAGTTAATAACTACCTTACAAATTATTAAGTGATTTGGTAAATCCAAATAAAAAACAAAATAGAACAGAGGAAATCAGAAAATTAGAGGGTAGTAGTTTTGGATGTCCTAGTTATGGATTCGCTGATGGAGTTATCACATTGTTATAAAAACTTTTATTTAGATATAATAAAGAATAAAAGAAGTTGACTGATCTGTTTTAATTGCTAGAAAAATATGAAATACATCAGTTATTATTTTAGATTTTATTGAATATCGCAAGCAGGAATGATGTATCACCAAAAGGATTCGTATCTTTATTAATTTTAATTCATGATTCAATATACTCTAATTTCAAATCCTTAGGATAATTAATATTTTAAGAAAATTCAATTAGAGTTTTATGTTCATTTTTAAAAGAAGCTTAATTACAAAGTATACAAGAATGGCCATCTTCTAGTGGAGGAGGGATGGCTTGTGTAAATGTAATGAGCATTTAAATTATTAGAATTTTCATTTTAGCATTTTAAGAACAAAATTGCGATAATGTATTTAAAGAATTGAGTAATCAAGAAATAGTAGCCTTGACATTAAATTTGATCAAATATTTATAAAAAGATCATATTTCATTAGTTATATCTTTCATATCAAGATTGGTTGGAAATAATGAGGAAGACAAATAATTTGCATAAAGTTTTGTTTAAAATAATGGGTTGGCAATTTTGTAAAAATATTAAATAATGAGTGTTGATTCAATTAACATTTTGTCTTAATTAGCTAGGATTAGTAAAGATTTTTATCCAAATATTCATTCGATTAATTTATACAATGACTTAAAATAGTAAATCTAATCTCCTGATTCTAATATTAGAGCAAAGGTATGTAATTTAATTGGCAATTTATGTCGACATTCTTCCTTTTTTTATGAACATTTACTCAAATTTGATTTAATTAATCTATGCATCAAGTGTTGTCAAGATTCAGATAAGCATACACGTAAATTTGCATGTTTTGCAGTTGGAAATGCGGGATTTCATAGTGATCGATTATATGAATAGTTAAGACCAGTTGTGCCAATGTTAGTTGAATTATTAAGAGACTAAGAAGTATCTTTATCATCTTAATAAAGGAAAAAACTAGAGCAAATGCAGCTGGAGCATTAGGAAATTTTGTAAGGAATTCTAATGCATTAACTAAGGATTTGATTAAATATGGAGCCTTACATTAATTATTAGAATTAGTGAAAACAGACAAAGGATCTTAACCAACAAGAATATCCTTATTTTCTATAGGGAACCTTTGTGCTTATCCTGAATGTCGAAAAAAATTTGAAGAATTGTAAATCAAATAAATAATTGAAATGACTTTAGTAAATTTAACTTTAATTATAAGGCTTAAACAAAGGATTAATAAATAATCAAATATGGCAAAAGAATATTAATAAAACTTGATGAGAATTGAAAAAGTCATTATGATAATATAAATTATTATTGAGTTAAATAACATCTCAATTTGTATTTGTTTTGACTGAATCCCAAATAGTCTACATCATCTTAAAGATGTCATATTTCAAGTCTTCTCCTACCACTAGTTAAGTAATGTATTTGTTCTAAATAAAAATTTATCTATACTTTCAATTATTTTTAAGGTTTGTTCACTTAAATCTTGACTCCAGAAGGTACAATCTCTAAATGAGTGATTTCATTTGATCCCAAAATCCAAACCTAAAGTCAAAAAAAGAATTTTACTTTCTTTTTAGTCTTAACAGACATATATATAAAATGTTCAATCGTCAAGACCAGCATATGATAATTATCCTATTCAGAATTCAAAAAGTAGGATGCTACAAATCTATTGTTTATTAATTAGCCCTATTTTATGAACTAAAGTGTAGCATAGGCTTCAGCATCAAGTACAACAAAATCAGTAATATATCCTTCATATCCATAAACAGGTCGAATATTTCTAGACCTATTATTATTAGGTTTATCTTCAAAATATTATACTGTATTTTGAATTCCAGCTGCAGTCTAAGACAATCCATCTAAAACTCCAGTTATTGGCTTTATGATTAATCCAGCAAATCCTTTTGCTGTTCCAGTAAAGACTCCTTTCAAACCCTTTTCTTTGGTTTCTTGAATAGGTTTCAAGAATAATCCAGCTATTCCATCTGTAATTCCTGTCATTATAGATTGAGCTCCTTATCCTAAACCTTAACCAATATGTTTTGGCTTCTACATCTTCATTTTTTCTCTCTTTCTTAAATAATCTTCATCCATTGTCAAATTAGCCAATCCTCCACCTACACTCCCAGCTATTTTGTTGACTGAGTTTATTGCTCCTAAGATAGTATGGGATACTAAAGAGCCAGCTCCTTGGGCTAATCCCAAACCAGCCTCCAAGGGACCTTAAGTTAATCCTGCTGCCGGTTTATCAATGAAATCTTTGAAACCTGTCGATACATTATTAAATAATCCAATGGGATTACCTATAATTGACAAGCTTCCAATTATTTTTCCTACTTACTTCATTCCTTCAGATTGATAAAATTACCTCATTTTCTCAAGCATTCCTGGAATTGTATCAAAACAGTTATCAAGTTGCCAACCTGAAATAAAGATTGGTGCATCACTGATATCTGTTAAGGCAACGCCTAAAGCTTAAGCAATAGAAGCAAATAAAGCAGACTATGCAATTTTCAGATCTCCTTTGCCTGTCATTTAAAATGTTATGTTTATAGCTATTGGAGATATGATTATTTCACTAATATAAGTAGGCAATTATGCTTTTGGTAGTGTTTTAGTTTTCCACTCTTCTTAGATTTAGTAAATTGATTCAACTTATCCTTAACTATCACTACTTTATTACTTTTATTATAAAGATTAGACATCTGACTATTTTTACTTGAGTAGGATTCCTGATTAGTTTTTATCATATTAATTTATTAATCCCTGGTAGGATGTTATAGCCCAAACAAAACCTAAGAAGTTATTAACGAATAATTATTCTACTTTGACTTCAAATGGATCTATTTCTAAAGTAATATTTTGAAATAAATTGATTGAGGTAACTCTATTATCTTTCATGATTAAGAAATTGAAAAAGTATTTTTCACTTTATTAATATTATTTAACATTTTGTTATTATTATTACTATTATTAAATTAAGGTTGGTTAATATATAGCATATTTTTATGGTGTTAGGATAACAGGAAATTGAACAAAAAATTAAGCATTATGATCAAAATTGATATATTGTACTCTGAATTAAACAACTAAACTAATATTTGTAGAAATAGTAACAAACTCTATATTTTTGCATAAAAAATGAAAATATTCAGCTGGTCGTTTTTTTAATTCAGAATTATGAACAAAAGATAATGAAAATTCATTAATCTTAAGATTGATTCTAGTTAAGATCTTATCAGTATCTTATTATTGAGATTGGCGTGATTACTATAATGAATATGATTATCTTATAGAATCTTCATTCATTTCTATTCCAAGATTTTCTTTTTCTTTAACTTACTTTAAAAAGTCTTATTTTGGTTTTGATTAATAGAGTACCAATTATTCTTAAGAGGCTATGGCAACCTTAACATGTTTCTGATTACCTTAAGGCATGATTGTCAAAGCTACTGAAATAGGATCAGCTCTAGATCCTTTTTTAGGTTTGAAGGTGTAGATCTTAAAAACTCCTATAATGTCTGGATTAAGTTTATATTTAAAAGGAGTAAAATCATTATAAGGGTCATCTGCTACTCTTAACTCTACATTTAAAGTCTTATTCGTTTATTATGGATCATCCCAAGCAAAATAGGAAACTTAATTGTCTTACCTCAGAGTGATCTTTAATTCTTTAATCTCTAATTCTAAAGCTTCAGCATTAAGTTCTATTTTGTATGGTGCTTAATCAAGAGTGAGTTACGTAAAAATGATATACAAACTACATCCTTCTTATCTAGTGTCGCAACAAAAATATAGTTTATCTTAAGAATTCTATGAATGTCTTAATTGGACGTTTACCATTCCAATTGCACCTATATTGATTTTACCACTTGGAAGATAAGTATTTTAATTAAGATTTATTGTTATGAATTGTTAATCAAATGGATCCTTCTATTTGATATCATATTTAACTTAGTAAATAGTTCTTTTGTTAGGTTATATAATTTAATAATTACTTCCATAAATGTTTGAAATTATTAATTCTTTATCACTATTATTTACTAATATAAATCTAGGCTCTAATGTAATAACCTTTGTAATAAGTGTATATTTATTATTACAGCTTTTCAATTCTAATTTTGCTCCAAGATATGTTTGAACTAATTTATTAGAATCCTCATCATCTGCTACAATAACATCAATGAATGGTTCTCCAAGAGTAGATATTGAAATTGGGAATTATGATATTTTTTGAGGTGCAGATGAATGAGACAATTATAATATATTCCCACATTCCTGTCCAATAAAGATTATATTTCTATCTATTAAATCTCCTGAATTAATAGGATTCTATCCTGCAATTGGCTCTAAGTGCTTCTTTTTTTCACTAGCATAATATGACAATTCCATTCCAGTTTTATTTAGTATATAACCTGTAGAGTATATTACAAATTCTCTTGTTGCTTTATTATAATCAGATTATCGCCAAGGTTCTAAGACTAATAAGGTTAATTAATTATCCATTCCATCAACTAATTATAATTTCCCAATGCTATCAGTTTTATTTTTTTATCCCTCCTCTAATAATGGTTATGATAATTGATACTCATTTGACCAATAAAATCCTTATACTAATACTCTCATATAAGTGTTGTTTTTGTTATCAATACTCGATAAACTATGCATATAATCTTCCATGGTTTCCCTTGGTTATATTTTTTTGATATATGTTGTCTCTTTTCTTTGATTTAACATTTGAACAATAATTTCTTTTGGTAAAGAATTTGTTATTCTATATGGTGCTTATAATTCTATTTTAACTTTTTCTTTGTAAGTGTTATCTATATATATTTTGAATTGAATGTTAACTCCATCTCTTGTCTATACAACTTATGGTTAACCTATTGCTGATTTTCTAATTAAAGAATCAATTTTAAATTCTTCTGAAAATTATGGACAATTATCAACCTTTATACAAAATTTAGAATTCTCAAATCCAACTGGAATTGGAGCAACATTTGTTAGATCTAAATCATTGACCAGTGGTTACAATTTAAATATTTATTAATTCTTTTCATCACTAATTTGTAAGATTATAGTTTTGCTTGTCCTATTTATAATTATGATTGGAGATGAAACTATTAGTATTTTCTGACTTGTAACTTAATCTAATTTAACTATACCATAAGCCTGTAGACCTTCCTATTCATACAATTTTCCCTTTGTTTTGTCTAAATCAATATATTTTAATGGAAATGTCTTTTTGTCCAATTTTATATTTACATTTACTCTTCTAATTCTACTACTATTCATCTAATCCATTTCTTCATCATAAACCATATTTATTTATTAATTTATAGGAACATTTAACGGTTATTAATTATTTTTATCAATATACTCTATTTGAAGAGGTCTTCCTGTTAAATTTCGTATTGCATAAGGTGATTCTTAAATGAGATTTTCTTCTCCATCATTTTCAGATGTTAATGATGACTTTGATAAGCTCTTATGTTCCATATGATCTGACTTCTTAAACATCTTAGTCATAATTTTCAAAGCTTTTAAAATTGTCTAGATACAAACTGTAGATAAAGTGATATTAAAAGATTCATTCTCCTTTAAATGTTCTATGGTAATTAGATTGTTTGTATCACCTAATAAACTTGATAAATAAATTATTTGAAATTCAATTTTCTCAATGATTGGTTCCCATTTTGAAGTCAGAGGATTAAAATTGCTTAATTAAAAGGGAATTAAAATATTAATTTCAAAAAGAATAGGTTTCTTTTGTAATAATACTTTGATTAGATCAACTTATAAATCAAATAAAGGGGCAAAAGTATTGCCTATATCATTTAATACTATAACTTTTGTTTTTTCAATTTCCAAATCGATTTTCATAGAATTCATTTATAATTTATCAAGATGAGAAGCATCCAATTTAGATAATTCATTACTTTTCTCTTAGTCATTATTTACATTAGCATTTTATTTTGGCATTTAACCCAATTGGTATGTTAAACCAGTTTAAATTGTGAGTAAATCTTTAAAAGATACTTTTAAATAGATAGGAGTGATTCTACAATTAATATCAAAATCATTTCCAAATTCTGTTGCATTTGCATAGAATACAGCAGCCCTTGCTATCATTACTTCTATATCAGCAGGTTACAAAATTTCTCTTTTTTTAACTTATTTAAAATCATCTTTTTTTCCTAAATCATAACTTTTACATAAGAAAATCTCAATCCTTTGTAATTTAGCAACTATTGACATAATGATATTCAATTTATTCCAATCTTTTTCTGGGATATTCTTTTCCATAATTTCTGCTTGAACTTATTTCATAGTTTTTTATGGATACATTTTTAAAGTAATATCAAATATTCCACGAATGGCTAAGACATTAGATTCAATTTATGATGGAACACAAGTAATTACATTTCTTAAATTAACTTTTATTGATAATATTCCAAATTATTATTATTATTATTATTATTATTAATACTAATTATTAATAAATTTTCCTGTTTTTGGATTTAAATCTGGATCATCCATAGTTATCAATTAAAGTACTTCAAATAGAGGACCTGCATGCAATTATAATTTAAAATCTGACAATTCAACATTCATTATCTTATCTCCATTAAGATTCATTTATAATGAGAACATTAATTTATATTAAACATTGCTATCATTTTATTATTCAAAAGTATCTTCAAATTGAAAAATCTAATCTCTTTTCATTTTTTAACTCAATTAACCATTACTTGCCAAAGTAATTTATTAATCTGCATTACTTTATGCTCCTTGTCTTCCTCTCACTAAACCATTTAGATTAGTTACTTATTCATAGGTATATTTTTATTAAAAATTCATATTACCTATAAAAGGTAATTCATTAAATTCTTATAATTACTAATCTCCTTAAAACATACTACCTTCCATATCTCTAATGAATAATTTGACTTTCATTGATCCATTGTTACATTTTTAAAATGTTATTCTCATCAGAATCAATGTCATTTTCTAAAAAGGAGTAGGTTTTGGTTAAATATCTTTTAATAAGAATATTGTGATGTTTTCTATATCTAATTAAAAATTGATTTATGGTTATTCATTTTATTATAAGAGCATTTCTTTTAATTTGAGTTACTAAAGATTCTATTATGCAAAGAAAGCTTTAAAATATTCTGGATTGTTAATTCTTATCATATTATCAAATCCATCATCATATGCAATATTGTGAAATAAACATTTCATTAAAAACATATAATCAGAATGTGTCATTTACAAAATCATAGGAGCAACAAAACAATTAATTTTTAATTGCTCATCAAATTTCAATTTAGGATAATTCAAAGAATATTTTTCAGCAAGTGTAAATATTTCAACTTTTATATTAAAATCAAATGGTAAACTAAATTCTCTTTTAGTTTAATCATTTTATTAATAAATTTAAATATCCTTCATATTTAATAAAAATTATTCCACCCAAACAGATTCTAATCCTTAATCAATTACTCTATTTTTTACTTAAATACGTTTATTTGATACAAATATAGTTCCCAAATCAATAATCATAGAAGAATTTGAATTTTAATTTGGTTTAAGAATCACTTAAGGATTATTTATTTTAACATTTAATTTCATCCCTGGTGGATTATTTAATAATTTCTATAAAACTTAAGACTCATCTTCTGATAATTTGATAGTTTGTTTAGTATATTGAGATCTTATATTTTAATATTAATCAATATCTTCTTCTTCTAGTTAAATTAGATTTGAATTTGGAGATATAGTTTATTTTGGATTTTATAAGGCATAAAGTAATTATTATAAAGTGTAATCTAATAATCTTAAAACTGGTTACATCATTACATGTATAATTAATTAACTCATTTCTACATCTATGATAATATTAACATTATTAAATATTTTAGATGAACCATCTGAAAATAAGATTAAATTCATTTTTAATAATGATTATTATTATACTTTGACTCCAACCATTTATTTAGGTTAAATTTGATTATACTCAGATTCCTAACTTAAAGTGTTTGGATAATTGGTTAAATCAAAAAGTTCTAAGTTTCCTAATGTACCATTTAATTACAATTCATCAACATATTTAATAAGTCCTATTTCAGTATTTTCTATTTTGATTTCAGCCAATGGTAATATAGTGAATCTGTGTACTAAAATAGCATTAATACTTCTTATTTTAACATTGACATCCATTAAAATTATATCTTACATATTATCAAATTTCATTGTCTGTGTTGTACCCTCTAATTCTTTTTTTGTCTACTCTATCTTCTTCTTTGCTTGATCCATATATTCATAACCTTTAATCTAATTTTATTAGTCTTCTGGAGTAACAAATAAAATTAATTTTGCAATTACTAAGGGTTTAGCAATTACGCATAATGTACCAAAAGCTACTTAAACTATTAAATTTTTTTTATTGTATCTTTTATCCTTAGTATTAATATATTGAACATTAATATTTATTAATTCATTTGATTCTGGATCTGGATCAGATTTTACTATATACTTAAATAATGGATTTAAATAGTTTTATACACTATCTTTTACATAAAGATCTCTTAATTTCATATCTAAATCTATTGATCCATCCAATATTGATGTACTTGCACTTAAACCACTAATTACTACTTCTAACCAATCATGATATTTCTCATCTTATAAATGCATACAAAATCCTTATAATTCAAATTTCAAATTTAATGGTCTACTCTCTTTACTTATATTAGTAGTACTATTTGTATGTGCATGTTCATGATGATTCTCAGCTTTTAATAGTGTTCTCATTTCTTCTATTGCCTCTTTCCAATCATTTGCCATCTTCAATTTATCAAATCCTACTAATGTATCCCCATATTTATTCTTTATATAAAATGCATTATTCATTCCTGCTTCCTCCTAAGGAACATCTTCAAAATCACTATTCCTAACCCAAAAATAAGATTCTGCTTATTCATCCTTCGGTTTGGCAAATAAATAAATATAACCTCCACTTAATACTCCAGTATATTAGGACCATTTTAATAATTATCCTCTTTTCCAAATCTTACCAACTTTTGTAGCTGTCTAAATCAAAGCACTTTTTTCAGTTTAAGCTTTTTCTATTGTCAATCTTGATTATCTGAGCATTGCTTCTTCAGGTTCTGTAATTGGTGCAATAAAACAATCACCCACCTTTATTATTCTATTATATATTAATGGATTGATGAAAATATTCAATTATGGAAGTACACCACTCACTGAAAATTATGGTAATTCTTTTGGAGGTTTTGAACTTCCTCTTAAAAGTTTGGCAATTATTGACACCCTTATATTTTAAATTACACTAAATGATTCATCAATATTATTTAAATATGTTTCATTAGCTATAGATTTTTAGCAATCTAACATTGATTTATAATGTTTAAATGTGAAATCTTATAATGTAATCTCAAACATATCATAGTGAGCCTCATTCATATTAGGAGTAATAATTGAGATATCTCCTAAATTCAATAACCAATTTTCATTTGTATTAGGTATTGGTACCAAAACTATTGTTGATTTTACTGTAACATCTACAAATAAAATTGATGGTGATAATTATGTTTTAGCCATTTAATTAACTGCTAGATCTTATGCATATTCTACTTAATCCCAAGCTGCATTTTTCAATGTTTCATCCTTTATTTAAAAATCAATAAATTATTGAATTCGAACCAAAATTATTGGATTAAATACTAATTTTAGAGATCCTGTTTCCAATTTAATATATTTATCTACCCCCTTATGATGAACTGGATTGGTTTCAAAAGTAAAATCAATAAATTTCTTTTAGTTTACTTACTCAACAAATACTTTCCTAGTCTATTGAGAGAACATCACTATATTATCTATAATAGGTTCTGTTACAAGATCAATTCCTATAAAAGATAGTCCTAGCTTAACAATCATCCCACTATCTTTAACTTCTAACTATCCATCAAACCCAGAATATTTTAATTGTACTCCTTCTCTTTTTGCTTCAAATTATTTCAAAACATGAATTGATCCAGATTTTAAAGAGAATGTCACTGCCAACCAAACATAATCTGATGGTCTCTTGAAATCTTTTAAATCTGGGAAATCTGCTAATTTATCAATAAACTTAGTTAATTCATCTTTTTCTTATTCATCTATTACATTATTATCCTTTTTTGAACCCCAACTAAACCAACCTCCTTTCTTCTTTTTTTTATCCTCAGCTTCCTTGATTGCTCTCTCTTTTTCAACTACCTTGATTATTTCTCTTGCTGATTCACATAGCATATCAATACTTAAGTTACTAACAGATTATTCAAAAAGATCATTTTCATTCTTTGTCAAAGCCTTACTTGTTTAATCTGAACTTCTTAATATTTTTTCATATAAATTCTAAAAGATTAATTTTTAATCTTCAATTTATTGGGAAGATAAGAGTAATTTCTATTTCTTTTATTTATTTAATCTATTTTAATATAATGAGAATAGTTCTGCCATTTTTATCAATTACTATAATTATGAATTTTCTATTGCTAAATCAATTGTATTCAATTCAAGAGAAAAAGAGAACTCTGGAGAATCAAATTTACCAGAAGTATTCTAATAAAATCTACCTGATGCATTAAGTAATAACATAAATTATGCAAATTTTGGATGATCTTTTGGATCTTCTTATTATATTACTAATTCTGCCATCTTTTTTAATATTTCATCTTTCTCTTAGGAATGCAACAATTCTTTTTCTTATTAATTCCAATATGCACCAATATTAATTAATGTTAACAATTTTTATAGAGGAACTTTTTTCTAAATTAATAATTTATTTAATATACATTCTGTTCTTTTGTTCGATCAAAGAATTGTTTTTTCCATTCTTAATTGCAAGTAAAGGTCTCTATTGATTTTAATGATATTCCCCAAGCAAATTCATTTCGTATTGTATCCTCAAATCTTATATGTATGTTTGTTACACTTAATTATATATTATCAATTATTTTAAATACTACCTTCATGAAATATCCATCGTCCTTATCATTTTATTACTTTGATTTTTCTGTAATGCTTGAAATTATTTATTCCTTAAATTTTTCTAGAATCTCCATTTTCTTTATGAAACCAGAGTAATCCATAAATTACCAGTGATCTGGATGATCCAAAGAAATTATCAGATATAAATCAGATAAAACAACTTCGACAGGTGAACTCATTAAGGATTTCCATGGTACCTAATGTAAATTAAATTAGACATTACATTTAGCTTCAATTTTCCTACATGGCTAAAACACAGTTTAATTGGTAATTCAAGCATTTTTATGATGTCAGGTTTTAATGAAACATTTTATATCGTAACTTCTCCACTCCATATTCCAATATGGAGGTTTTATGAATCAAAACCTTCAATAAATTTTCCCAAAACCTAATTCAATATTTTCTCGAGTAATGTTTCAAACATTATTATTAATTTTATATAATATTAAAAATCTTTCTTCAAATTGCTCCTTCTTTTTCATGTTAAATGATTCTATTATAGAATGATTTCTCAATTAAATATTTTAATGTTTCACTATATTGTACAAATTTTAAATTTATAATTCCATACAAAATTTTCTTGTATTGAAATAAATATTCATAAAATCAATCTAAAATTTTCAACCCATAAAGAGGAGATTATAAATAATTTATATATTGGTCTATAAGATTGGGTATTGATCGATCATATATATATAAACAAATAATAGTTATTGTAAAACAAAACTAATTTTTTGAAAAATATGATTAATAGCCTTAAATCACTAAGTTTTGTTGTTTTATCTATAAATTATAATTTCAAATATGAATATTATATGACTATATGTTTTATGTATTTATTAAGTCTTGATTCCAGTGAGATAACTTTATTTTGTTTTCATAAATGCTCTTAAATCTTAAGTAGTAATAGCAAGTTAATTAATTTGTATTTGTTAACAAAATAATGCATTTATTCAGCATAAAAAAGTTAAGTAATTACTCATTTTAATTAACGATATGCAATATGAAATGAATTAATACATATATTCAAATGAAATTCAGAATTTTATTAAGACATTATATTTGTAATAACTTGGTCAATAAAAATGTGGATTAATGTTTTACAATAAATATATTAAAGCGATTCATCAAATATCCTTTATAATTATCTGCTATTTAGGTTGATGTCTTAAAAAATACAAAATTCATTAAATGAAACATTTTTGATTTTCTAGGTTAACATTTTAAATAAAATGATGAATATTTAGTTCATTAAAAGAAAGATGAAGATTTTGGTAGTATTTGATGGATAAACAAAAATGCATCTATATGATATGTATGTAGAATTGATGTACATATTTAATCTGAGATTCTGCGTTGTACACTATTTAATAATTATAATTATATATTATGTTGACTGATTGTATTGATATATAGACGTAATCAAAGGAACAGCAAAACTAAGGGTCCAATTATCCTTATTTCGTGTATAATTTCCCACCTGCACCTTTAATGGAGTTTTAAAACACTTCTATTCCACAACTCCAGATGAGGAATTCAAGTAAAGTTTCCTAAATAATGATTAGCTGATTCAGTTTATAAAGATAACATACAAATTCCATCATTTTTGTAAGGATTGTCTATGCCAAGTTTCTAATTTAACAATTCAAATTAGTTTTGTGTTAATGAATAAAAATCATACATACCACAAGTTGCCAATTCTTTAGCTTCTTATTTTCATGATTAATCTATATAAAAACTAAAACAAGAGTACAAATAAAATCGAATTATTGTGGGAACATAAGCACTTTGTGATATCGAAATAGTTCTTATTTAAAGATATTTTGATATAAAAACATAAGTATTTATTACATAAAATCTAAGTTATTTTGCCCTCCCAATATTAGGTATACTTTGAATGAAGATAAAGCCATATCAAATATGACATGGTTAAAAGACAGAATCAAAAATAGATATAAAAAGCCTGTAACTATTATAATATTTATTTTTAGATAAAAGACTCAATGTTTGATTTGATTAATGTACTAGGAAACATGAATGAATAAGAAATACGTCAAATAAATGGTTTCTAGTAATTTTCAAGTTAAGGATTTGATAATCTTGAGAAATAAGTACCAAAATCAATTAAAGAAGAGAAACCTTTTTCTGAGATGATGTTTGAAATATAAATTCTGATTGCTTAATTTTTGTTGACAAAATTTTGAAATAATATATTAATATTAATATTTCCAAATTTCTCAGTTGAGTAGTAAAAATAGAAAATCACTTAATTTATGTATAATATAAAATTGAATGTAAAATTTGTCTTATATTAAAAGAATAATTATTTTAAATAATTAAAAAATCTTAATGACTGAGAATATCGTGTATTTTAAAATGAAACACGAGGCACAAACATATAAAATTCCTATATAAGGAGTGAATGTGCAATTAAAAGATTTACGTCAAAAAATAAAAGATTTTCTAAGTATTCAATTTAAATATGATAATCTAGAAATGCCTTAACCTTAGAAAGGACAGTCCAATTAAAATTTTGAAGAGCTAGTCATCTATGGAGAATTAGAGTAGAATGGAGGCTAAGAAAAAGCATTAGGATTAGCTGATAAAGTAGAATAATTAAAGTAATATATGTTTAGGTCAGAAATAAATAAACTGTGATAGTAGTGAGACAACCATACCAGTAGGGCCAATCATTGTGTGAATCATGTCTATCTGCCAGAAGCACTTCTTAGACCCCTTGTTGTTAGAGAAGGATATGTCAAGGATGTGAAGAACAATTTATCAAAGTTACGAAGTGTTTCTTTAATGAGCTACAATAATGTCCATTTAAATATGTCAATTATCAAGTTTAGACTATCAAGTAATAAACTGAGATTTCCAATGCTGAATTGGAATAACAAATTAAAAATGCTGTTTTCTTTATTGTTAAGAGTAACACCGAACAGAATGTGATTTTGGCTAAAACTCATGATGTTTGGGCTACTACTCGCCGTAATTTTGGCACTCTTATGGATTAATTTAATAACAAAAAAGTCATTTTGATTTTTATTGCTAATCGTGTTGAAAAGTTTTTAGGTTGTGCTAAGATGAAGAATATACAAGTTCCTCGAGATCCAAAATGGTAATGGTGTGGTACATCTACTATTCAATTGGCTGATAATTTTTCAATTGAATGGTTAAGAAAGGGTACTGTTGATTTTGCCAAATTGTAAGATACCATTAATCCAAAAACTGGAGATCTGGTGATCAGAAGTAAAGATTGTTAAGAAGTTCCAGCTGTAATGATCCTATTATTAATTTTATTTATCAGGATATTGGTCAACGTATATGTCTATTGTTTGAATAAATCAAATAAAACGACGAAGAATAAGAACCAGTGCCCCAACCTTAATAAGAGCCTACTCCAAAGAAGGAAGAGATAGAGTGGGATTACAATCAAATAATTTGTATATTCAATTAATTACAATTAATTAAAGCTCCTGTCAACGTAAGTCCATTTAGAGAACAACCAAAAAAATCACCAAGTCGTTCCCCTAGCAACTAGAATATCCCTTCCCAAAATATACAATTAAATTAAGCATAACATGCTTTATTAAATTAAACCATAGCATCATTGGTATAATAATAATAGATGGAAATTAATTGGAATAAGATGAATGTGGGTAAAATACCTGGATTAACAGGAAAGGTCTAATATCCACATCCATTTCTATAAAAATATAGTTAAAAACAAAATAAAATGGCAGAAGCATTATTATAAATGGTTTAAAAAGAAAATGAAAGAAAAGATAAAGAAAAGAAATCTTCAAGTCATTCTAAAAAGCATAAAAAGAAGAAGGATAGAGATCGAAGTTCATCAGATGAAAAAAGAAGATCAAGTATCATTATTTAATTTATAATAGGAAAAAAAAGTAAGGAAAGAAAAGATAAAAAATCAAAGCATAAGAAGAGAAGTCGAAGTCGAAGTAGATCAAGAGATCATAAGAAAAAAAAGCATTGATTATCAATTTCATATCATAATCAAAATATATATATATGAAATTTTTGTTTAATTATATATAATAACTCATACTCATAATATATTTTGGTTTATTTTCCATTTAAATATATATATATATATATTCTCATTTTTAATTTATCATAAGTTCTCTATTTATCTTTTCGATGATCTTATATTTAGTTTTACTAGTAGTAATAAAGTTCTTAGGATAAAGATTAAGATATTAATTATTTTGTTAAAGATACTTAATAAATAAATAATATTCATAAAAAGAAGATTATTTTTGTGTAAATTCTATTACTATATATAATTATCTCAATTTATCAAATTCTAGTATACTTATTATTCAAGGTGCTCTAAGAGTGCATAAGTTTTAATTGAAAACTTTTTAAGGATTAATCCTGCAAAAATGGGTTATCTAAGAAGTTGGATTGCTTTGAAAATTTTCCCACTTGATTTTCTACTTATTCACCACTTTTCTCTTTTCTATATTATTTTAATTGTTATTTGAATGTGCTTGTATTGAATTATTTATCATTAACTAGTTCATTAAGTCCAGATTAAGATTAATTTTTAAAATTTTGTTATCCAATGTTACCGACATATACCTTCATTCTCTCAAAAACATCTAAATAATTAATAATTTTTTACTTGAATTTGGTTACTCAGAACTTATGGAATGTTTTTAAATTGATTCATTACCTCCTAAACCTAATTTACCCATATAACTAGATAATTCTTCTCTTCTGTTATTAGATTTATTTTTATCTTTAATATCAATATTAATATTCATTTATTAATAAACCTTTGAATTGTATTAATTTTAATTTTTTAATGTTGTAGGATTAAATCCTGGTGAAGCACTTCCTTAAACTAATCCAAATTTTTATATTTATTGATTACTACCTAAATATTAACCTGATCCATTTTTACTACCTGTATCAACTAAAATATCTATTTTATTTGGTGTTTTAAATTGTTATAATAATTAATCCAAAGGTCTGTTATTACCTTTTTATCTAAAGTCATAATTACTGCTTTCTTAATATTCTTATTATTCTTGTGATGGAGATTTCTTATTGAACAAATCGGTTAAATCACTCAATGATGATGTGTTTTTAAATCTATCAACCATACTATGGTACAAACTTGAATTTTTTTAATTTAAGTTTAAACCAGGTTCCACCTTTGACTCTAAAGCATCTAAAATTTACATCTTCTGCTATGCAATTGAAACTTTATGTTATGTTTCTAACACTTATACATCAAGATTATTCCAACCCTAATTCCATTCCTATTGATTTATTTTTCCATCATGATTTGCATCAAATCTTTTAAATATTTCAGATTTCTGTTCTCCTCCTATTGTAAAATGACTTTCATCTATCGTTCCACTCTAGTCAGCCATAGCCTTAAAAACATCAGATTTATTTTAATGTGAATTTATTAGTTCCTTAGATGATTTCTCCCATGCACTAGTAACTTTAACATCTGAATTAGGCTCATCTGGCTACTTAGATGAAGAAGATTGCTATTAGGATTCCTCTTAGTCATTCTCTGACATTAGATAAATTTAAATTTTATTTATTTTTAATTTCAAATATCAATATGTTTATTAAGTTAGATAATACAGATACAGGGGTAATTGAGTATTAAAAAAAATATAATTCAAGAATAATTATATATAATCTTCTAGAAAGAATCTATTTTTAATATGCAAATGTAATTAGATTCTTTAACAATTGGAATATATTAAGCTATAACAATAGTTTTCAAATAACCAAACTTTTTAAAGGAAATTATAATTAAGTGTAATTTCTTGGAGATTGATTGAATTGAAATAGCTGTCCAAAACACATTTTAGATAAAGGTAAGAATTGTAATATTACAGGATAAATGCTTTGAAATAATCTATTATGAGAATAATTAAATTGATTTTCTATTCATTTTGGGACCTGCGAAATTTTAAATAAATATTGAATTAGAAAGATTATAAGTATTATAAAAATTATAATTTTAGTAGAAACTATTTTATATTGAAATCCTTAATTTTACTCTTTTGTTGGCTTTGGTTAGACTCTTATTATGTGCATTTGTCATTATTTATAATAAAATTTTATTGACCCTTCCTTTTTGATCTAAATGAGGAGTTTTTAGAAAAAAAAATATTATTCTTTTACATAAGATTTTTGCAATGAATTAGGAGCCATTTTTGTTATGTGCCAACTACTAACATCTGGTTCTATATTAAGTGGTTTGTTTTATATTTCTTGAAGAAACTTTAGATATGCAAAGTTGTAAATTCCATCCAAAAAGGACAATAATTGAACTTATATCATAATCAATAATATTTCTCAAAAATTAGTTATTGGAATCTAAATAAATATGTAATTCGAGAGTATAGATTAGAGTTTCTAGGGATAGATAAATTGACATTTTTGATCTAATATGTTAAGGATAACATTGTCATTTATATTAGCATTTCATGTCGGACATAGTATATTTTATAGGTAATAAAAAAAAAGTGTATATATATCACACAGAAGAAGGCATTTATAGGAGCTATAACTATTACTAAATCATATAAAACTATAATAGTTATTCTTACAATTGTTATTAAAAGATCATGGAAAACTAAATATATGAATTTATTTACGTTAGAATTTAAATAATTGTATTAGTTTGTATAATAATTTGATGCAATTTATGATTATTATTATTAGGATAGTTAATAAAATTATTATTATAACTAATTGTTATTATTTTCTTCTATCTTAATTATTTTTTAAATTTTTTCATACCTTTCCATTTCTCGAATATTATTTAACTTCTCTTTTCTTTATTATTGTTCTAATTTTTCATCTTCGAAATTTTTGGTAGGTAACTTATCAAAATCTTTGTATTTAGTAAAGGCTGATTTTCTTTCCTAATGATTGAAGGGTGATTTAATTTATGATTAGTATTGAGGTTCGATTTCGATAGCTGGTTATTATACTTATTTTGAATCCAAGGAATGAAGTTCTGAATGTTATTGTTAATTTGGAGTAAACTAATTCATTAGAAGGATCAATTGAATATAAGATTTGTTATAATCTTCTGCATTGAATTCTAATTTATGGTAGGTTAGTTCATTAAGATGTTTCTTCTCCACAACTGAGATTTTACTTTGTCCAAATAATTAATTTAAGGAATCCTCTATCTAAATTAATGTAAATATAGTATACCTTTCTCTTAATTCTATTATTGTTTGATTAAAACACAATTACATATTGTGATATTTAACATTTTGAAAGAAGTTGTTTCTGTAATTCAACAAGATGATTATCAATCTCAGAATTTGTCATATAATAAATATTAAAACATCTTGAAAACTTTAAGGCTAAAAATAATGGATGTTTAATCTTAGGAATAAATATTTTTTTTACTTTGTTTCTGATATTTGGGGCAGTTAAATAATTATATAATCCATTTTCATTATTTTCAATTGGTGCATCAACAATATCATTCTAACACTTCTCTTTCTTACAGAAATTACGTTCTAAATATTTAGGTTCGAATGGTGAGATATATTATATTTATCTATGTTCATCCCGAGCACTTTTTCTACTATCAACAAAAATAGGTGGTGACTGTAATGAAAGTATTATGTTTTCACTTTCTTTTATAATTAAAAGCAATTGAAATTTATGGCCTTGATGATTATAGGTGGTACTATTAAATTTTACACCCTAAAGTCATTTAATGAAATTACTGTGAAAAATGCTCTGCCATCTACTAATTCATATATAGTTGTTCCTTCTAATCCTACTTCTTCAAATAGATCAGGTTACAGTATTTTTACTGCCTTGAGTTGAACCTAAAAATAGATTTCTTTTTAATTACCTTACAATTCATCCATTATGTACATTCATCATTTTTTAAGGTTAATTTTACAGAAATGTTTGGTATGTTCCAACTTTTGTGCCAATTCCACCCTAAATCACTTGTATGTTGAAACTCTCTCTCTGTATCAATCTTCAAACAAACAGGTCCTTGATTTGGAGTGACTGTTTAAATAAGGCTGAAGTAATTGCTTTTTGTTTTTACAGTACAAGAAGTCTAAGTCCAACTAAAACCTTTAGTTTAGTGAGTCATATAATCAATATAAAACACAATTTAAATAAAAAATTAGAATTTCTTTGAATTAACTCACTCACTTATAAATGCTTGTATTTTCATCAAAAATTTATAAAATCAATCTACATATGTACAGAAGATGATTAGAAAGAGAAAAAGCCAGAATATTAAAATAATTATAAAAAAAAGATTTTATTTATTAAAATATATAAAAAGCATAATTAAAATATTATGTATATTCTTTTAATTAAATTTAACTGATATACCTAAATCTGATTTAGAGTTACTAGATGATTATCAATTAATCTTTAGTTTGGTATAAAAAACACAACGGATTTAAATAATTTAGAAAATGGTATTTATTATGTTTTTTAATATGAATATTCAAATCATTCATTATGAAGTTCCTGGTTTGGATTCAGCAGCTGTTTCAGATTAACCTGATTTAGGTCTAGGTGCGGTATCAATTTAACCAGATTTTGGTCCTTATGATTATTCAACAACTCCTGATTTGGCACCTCCTGATTTTTCTACAACTCCAGAAGCTGGTCCACCACTAACTGTAAATTGTCCTGAAGCTGGTCCTCCCTTAACATCAAATTTCCCTGAAGCTGGTCCAGATGATCTGGTTAATTTTATAGAGCTCAAACCTTAGTTACCAAGTAAAACAGAGAGAACTTAATCAGCTGCCTATTATTAAGGTTCATAAGGCCATGATGAAATAACTTATTTAGGTCTGTTAGTGAAGGCACCATCGCCAAAGTTGAGATTCCAATTAAACATTGTACCTTCAAATTATTGATTGAATCCATCTCCTCCCAAATAGAACCAGAACTTATTAGGAACAAAGTGTTTCAAATCATTATATTGATTTCCTAATTCTCTATTCAAAAATAGAGTATAAGCAAAGGCTTTTCTAATCTTTGAATTGTAACCAAAGTACAAAAAGATCCATTCACCTCCATTGGCTCCAGTCTTTGATGGCCATTAAATATCATTTTAATCATCATCATTACTATCTAAATCTCCATAATCATAAGTAGAGAAAGTAAATGCATCTTTGAATAAGAAACATGCAAGAGTTCTGTCTCCTGCTAATGATTTATCTTTTTGAATAGATGGATCATTTATAGTCAATCTGAAAATCATTCTTGATAATTCATCAGCCTATCCTCTTCTAGTTTGTACCCAACCAGAAACTGCATATTCAAGGACACCCTAATATTGATCATACTAAGTCTTAATTGGAATTCCAGCATCACCCCTATTGACTACTTTCTCTTCTTTCAAAACGTTAATGTCTGTTCTAGCAGGCACTGTCAATTATGGTTTTGGTTAGACTGCTAAAACATCTTTTAAGAATTATTCCTTAGAACCAACAAAACCTTATCCAAAGTAGATTCTTAATCCTGTAATCATACCATTAAATGATGGATATCCAAATTCATTATTAGCAACAACTACTCTTGCATAACCATTTAATGGATTATGAGCAATATCTATTAATTCGATTCTGGCAACTGTTTATCCTGTTAGATCTCCAAAATGAACAAAACCAACAGCTCTTGGTTAATCTTAAGCAGTAAATGAATAATAGATATAATTCCAGTGTCCTTCAAGATAGTCATCATAATTGGAATTAGCAGAAATGGATGCCTTATTAGTCTTCTTATCATAAGTAGTAAAATGATAATATCCTTTACCAGCCCAAATTGCTAATACTCTATTTCCAAGAGCCACATTGTCTTCATATCTCTCAGTGTTGGTCAATCTAATTAATTAATGGAATGGAGATTTTTCTACAACTCTATCTGGAGTGGTCATCAACCATCTTGTCCATAATCCATAACCATATTCAGTAACACCACCTACTTCATCTTTGAATGTCAAATCATATCCTGGTTTATCTTTTATTGGGACAAGGATAATTTCTTCTTTGGCTGGTTTCCATTCTGATTTCTTAGCTTGTAATCCCAATAAATTAGGTAACATATTTTCATAATTTCCTTTATTTGGATCAATATAAGCTCCTTTTCCAAAGATTGCTCCTACTTTTCTCATTGGTCCAGACCATCCTCCTAATAAACCATCTGATCCTGCAAACAAAGCAAAATATTTAGGAACCATATGTAATACATTCTCATATGGAACAACAGCCTTATCTGATGGGAATTTCACAATACCTGAGGCAACTTTCTTTGGCCAACTATATCCAAACCAAACATAAGTCCAAACTCCAAAGTTATTTCCAAGTGGTGTTGGTTTTCTAATGTTAGCCACTTAACCATCATCAATAGTACCAAGAGTGTATGTTGAGAATACAACTTCATTTGGTTAGTACATAATCAAGAGTGTTCTATCTCCTACAATTGCTGCTTCTTTTCTATATGCTGGTTCATTGTTTGTCAATCTCAAAAAGACATTGTTATCTTTCTATAATTTAGGTGAAGCATATCTAAACCATCCAAAGATAGAGTATTCAAGAGACTCTTGATATTGATTTGGCCATTCAGTTATTTATGGATTATCTCCAACCTTCTTTTCAACTTCATCTTCTTATATTTTGAGAACTTAAGCATCAGGAATATTTAGATCAGGTTATGGGAATGTAGTTTTGATTAATGCTTCTAAAGATTCTACATCAGGGACATAACCTTACCCACCAAAGAGCATTTAAAATTATGCAATTTTACCACTAAATCCTGGATAACTGAATTCCTTTCCTATTATGACTTTAGCAAAACCTTCAATTGGTTTGTGTGTGATTTCTGGGAAATTAACTCTTTTTACATCACCTGAGCTTCCAAATTTGACAAAACCTATTGCTTATTGTTTTGAACTGGCGAAACAGAAGTAAATGAAATTCCATTCACCTTCCAATTTATCATCATATTTGATATCTTATGCAATAGTTGGTGTATTAGTAGCCAAATTATATGTTCTAAATCCATAAAATCCTTTTCCTAACCATAATGCAAGAGTTCTATCTCCAACTTTAGATTGATCTTAATAATCTTTATTGACTGTGAATCTAGCCACAGATACCCATGCTGGTTTATCTAACACTCTCTTTGGAATAGCTGTTAAATATCTGCTCCAGAATCCAATTGCATAAGCTGAATGTCCATCGACTGCTGAAGTGTCTAATTCTTATTACATATTTCCATCAAATGGCGATTCAAATTCATCCTTCTTGTCTGTCCATTTATATGGTTTAGCTTATACTCCTAACGCACCTGCAATGTATGGATCAAAACTCAACATATCCTTTTCTCTATAGGCACCATTTCCAGCCATCAAATACATTTATTAGTATTTACCATTGTAAGGAGTGTGAATTCCATCTTTTCCAACATATAATCCAAAGTATCTAGGAACTCTATGGAAAGCTGGCAATTTCTTTTCACATTCTGTAGTTCTAGTTTTGTAGAAACTAAAAGCAGTGGCAGCTTTTCTATTGTAAGCATAATATGCATAAACCCAAGCAGTTTAATCAAGAGCTGGTGTTGGACACTCTGAGTAAATTTATTAGAAAGCATCATCAACATCTGGAGTAGTATAGGTACTAAAGAATTGTCTGTGATCTGCATATTAGAATAATGATAACACTCTGTCTCCTGGTCTCACATGATTGCCTCTAATATTTTGTTCATTGTAGGAAAGAGTATAAACATTTTCCCAAGCTGCTCTACCAATTGTAGACCATTTGAACCAAAGTGATACTGAATATTCAAACTAACCAGCAAATTTATCAGGGAATTCAACAGGAGCAACTTAAGGAACCTCTCTCTTCTAATCTCTTGCTTCTTCAAAGATGACTTCTTTGATTGATGCTAATTCTGGGAATTTAGGCATTGCTGGTAATTTTTTCCTAAGATCATCTGGATTTTGATAGAAAGCACCATCTCCCAACATCAATACAACATTTGAGATATGTCCATTAAATGAATGATAGTTTGCTCTCAACTTGGCACCTGAACTACCAACACAGAAGTATAAATAATCGGACAATGGAGTATGATTAACTATTTCAGGGAATGTGGTTGTTCTAACAGCTTAACCTCCAAAGAATATATGTCCTACTACATTTCCTCCTTTCTCAAATTTTTTATATCCATAGTAGATGTAATTCCATGAGCCATCCAATGCATTATTATAGTTTACATTGTTAACTAAATTACCATTTCCTGGGACTGATGTAGTAAAATGATAGAAACCTGCTCCTACCCAAATAGCTAATAATCTATCTCCAACTTAAGCAGCGTCTCCTTGATAATTTGGTCTATAGGTCAATCTAGATAATGCCATCCAAGCTGGTTTGTCTACTAGTTTCTTTTCTCCATTCCAA
The DNA here is from genome assembly GCA_000733385.1 of Paramecium biaurelia. NCBI lineage: Eukaryota > Ciliophora > Oligohymenophorea > Peniculida > Parameciidae > Paramecium > Paramecium biaurelia. The sequence goes on from JPFL01000273.1 coordinate 55,387, forward strand.
ATGAATCTTGTCCACATTCCATATCCATATTCAGTTAATCCATTAATGAAATCATCAGTTATTTCAACATCTTTTCCTAATGATTGATCTGTAGGTCCCCAATTATTTTGGAACATTTCTGTAGATTCCCAATTTTTAGGCTATGGAATGATTCTTCCTCCGAATCCAAATGACAATTAATCTGATTCATCAGTACCATAATTTGAAGTCTTGTATGCTCCATTACCAGTATTGAAATACCATGATTCAAGGAAACCATTCCATCCACCATGCCATTAATCTTTACCAAATTAAACATAAAATTGAGTTGGAACAAAATGATTAACTGGTACATCAAAGTGAATATCTCTTGATGGATATTTAAGATAAGTGTGAACATTCTATTTCTATCTTGAATATCCTTAATAGAAATAAACCCAATTCTTATGCATAACTTCATCATATGGATTTACTCTATCAACATTCCATGCTCCACCATGACCTTAATCTACAGTATAAGTTGCCACATAGAAAACTCCAATACCCTTCCAACATCCAAATACTCTATCACCTGGTCTATCAATATTCTTCAATCCGTCAATATCTTTATCGTAAATCCCTACCCTATAAAGTATGTGCCATGCTATAATTTAAGCTGGATCTACCCATCTTGCCCAACCTGAAATTGCATATTCATCTTTTCCTCTTGCTGATTCTGGTTTAATAGTTACCCATTCAGGTTCGCCATCTGATTTAAATTGTTTCTTTTCTTTCAAAATGCTCAAACTTTTTCTGGATTAATCAATTAAAACTTCATCTGGTAATTTCCATGGACCCTCCAAAAATCTTAATAGTTCTTCTTTAGTTGCTATATGAGCTCCCTAACCTAATCTTAATCCAATATTTAATAAATGACCGTTGAAATTATTATATAAGAATATTTTAGTCTCTCCACCACAAGTTAATCTCAAATAATCATTAACTAATTCATGTTTAACATTGAATACTAACTCAGCAACATCTTTTTCATCTAAGTAAACATATGCTTTAACCTATCCCTTCTTATAAGACATAGAGATAAATCTCCAGTTACCATCAACTATCTTGAATGGAGTTTATTAACCAATATCATTATTGCCTTAAGTGTAAGTGGCGAAATAATAGGTAGGGAAATACTACCATGCTACAAGTACTCTGTCTCCTGGTTATTGAGTATTTTTGTTGACTCTTTAAGTACTAAGTCTAGCTATAGAGTGAGTATGTGGTCTAAATGGTAAATTCTTTGGTTCAGTTCTGGATGATCTAACCCACGCAACCCAACCATATTCATCTAATCCTCTGATATTATCCTTGGCATCTGTCAATTCAACATTTTACACTATTTCATCACTATCAGAAATAGAGGGTATTAATTTATTCTTTTCAGACCAAATTTCTATTAATGAAAATGGTTTTCTGTATTTCTTATCTCCCTCAGCAAAATAGAATAAATCATTCTTTTTGGTGAATGGTTTCATGGCAAATGCACCTTCTCCATAATTCAAATTAACCATACTAGCAGTACCAGTAAATCCTCTGTGTGATGGGAAGAACTTCTTATAATCTTTACCAAATGACAAATAGTGTTTATTTACAACAAGATGCTTCTATTTATCAAAGATTTTTTCAACATCTGATTCTTAGAATGAAATATAATGATATTGAATTCCTTTTTCTTTTGAATATCCAGAATAGAAGAAATGCCATACCAAATGTTGATCAGTGTGAGGAATCACATGTTCAAATGTCCATGGTAATCCTGGATGATAATTATAAGTGTGATATTGATAGTATGTATTATGTTTGAACAAAGACAAGTCTCTATCACCAAATCTATTTTCAGCATTCTAATCACCATTATATAAACTCAATCTAAATACATTATACCATGGAGCCCCTAGAGCTGGATTATCCCATCTAAGCCATCCTGAAATTGAGTATTCTGTTGCAAATTTACAGAAATCGCTTGGTACTTCAACTAAAACTTCATCTTGACTGTCTCCCTTGAATTATTTCTCACCTTCTACTACTTTAAATTATCTGAATTTATTATCATCAGCTGGAGGATGTGGAATTCTATTTACTAAATACTTCTTCTTTGTATCATAATTCTTAACAAATGCACCAGGTCCTAATTTAACTGCATAGTTTGCAAATTAACCATTAAATCTTGGATAGAAATGAGGAGGTGCAGATCCCAAAGTAAATTTCAAATAATCAATTTTACCATGATTACATTTCAATGGAAGATGGAATACTTCATCATTATTATCAAATTTCAAAATACCAACTGCCAATTACTCTTCTAATGAATAACTGAAATATAAGAATGTCCATAATCCTTCTCTTTCAGCAACACTAATTCTACCTAACATATTTGGATCTCCTGGTAAATTATTTGTAACAAACAAAATAGCAGCTTATTCTTACCAAGTAGCCAATAATCTATCTCCCATTCTAATATTTCCTTCATCTTTATTCCATGACAATCTAGACATCATGTACCATGGTTCTAATCTTCCTTCTCTCATTTAAGCTGGATATTATTCAAAATGTCTGTAATAGAATCCATAACCATATTCTTAAATACCAACTAAATCTTCCTTCTTGAATTCAGTCTAATAAACTGGTTTATCTTGATTGAATGCTGAATCTAATGATTCTTATTATCTGACTGGATCTAATTCAGGTTCTTTCTCTTTAACATTATCTTTACCAACATTATATCCAAATATATCTTATTTGTTATCAGCATAAGATTTAGGATCAAAAGCACCATCACCTCCATTGAATCTCAAATGTGCAATATTACCACTATATGATGTATATATTTTATCTTTTGCTGCATAAATTGAGAATTTATTTGGTAAGAATTGTAATGTATTTTTGAATACTACTTCAGCACTTCTCTCTTTAAATTCTACTTTAGCATGTGCTAATCTTTATGCTTTTGAATACCCAAAGAAAACGAAATGCCATTTTGTATAATCAGTCTCATAATTGATATTCTAATATTGATTAGGATTTCCTGCAGCATTGATATTGGCAACATGATAACAAGCAAATGTTAAATATCCTGATCCAACCCAGGCATTCAAAGTTCTATCTCCTAAAAATGATAAATCTTCAGAATTTTATAAGATTGAAACTCTAACCATTAAATGCCATGCTTATTATATAGTTGGAGTCCATTTGAACCAACCTGACCATGAATATTCTCCTACCAAAGCATATTCAGTGAATATCTTTTCATCTTTAACACTATCCTTTCCAAATTCTTTTGGTGCATCAATGATATTCTTAGTAACAAGATTTCTATTGAATAGATCTGGTTATTTTAGTTCAGTAAAGAATGCATTGAATTCAGCCTCATCCTTTTTGAAGATTCCATCACCTGCAGAGAAGATTACATTAGCAAATTGACCATTAAATGCTGGATAATTTAATTGTGATCCTCCTAAATAGAATTATAAGAAATTAGGTGGAGTATGTTCAGCTGCAAAGACAACCTTATTTAATTTTTCTCCATTATGTAAGAAACCTACTGACTATTTGTTTCCAAGACTGTGAGCAAAGTGTAAATAATACCAAACACCATCAATATCATTTGGGTTGACGATATTCTAAATCAAATTTGGATTACCTTGATGATATGTAGTAAAATGATAGAAATTACCATGATTTAACCAAACAGCCAAAGTTCTATCTCCAACAGTAATATCTTATAATTATTGATTCTTTGTTAATCTGGCAACAAATGACCAAGGTTTATCAGCTAATCCTCTTGGCATTTAGACTGGATAATGAGCCAAATGTCTAAACCAAAATGAATAACCATATTCATTAATATCATCTAAATCTGAACCAACCAATTTCTTTGTCCATACTGGATCTTTGCCATCAACTGGTGAATCAGAAACTCCCTTATTTTAGTCCTTATTCACATCAAATGTGGGAGATGGTCTTACATAATTTTATTTTCCTATATTGTAAGCAAAGATATCATTCTTAGCTTTTTCATAACCACTTGTTCTATAAGCACCTTCACCTACATTCAATCTGAAATATGCTATAAGACCAACAAATGGTTGATAAAACTTGTCTTTACCAATTTACAATGAGAATTTATTTGGATAATAATGTTTGTGATCTTTGAATGTAAATTCTTACAAATTTCCTTTAAATTCCACTCTATAATATGCTTATTTCTCAATTAGAGAATATCCAAAGTAAATATAATGCCATCTAACTAAGTCTTATCCAAAGTTTATTCTATTCCAACTATCAGCATTTCCTCCTCCTACTAAATTATTATAGGTATATGTGGAAAATTATAATACATTTGGTCCGGCCCAAGCTGACAATGTTCTGTCACCTAAAGCTTACAAATCTGCAGGTCCTTAGTATATACTCAATCTTGCATATAAGAACCAATTTCCTACTGGAGTATTATCCCATTTGAACCATCCAGACCAAGCATATTCTGGTCTTAAAGCAACATCTTCCTCGAACATTTATTCCTTGATTTCTTACTTTGCATCATAAGGTTATTCTTTAGGAATTACTTCGAAAGTTTTCAAATCATAATTGTATTAGGCTGGCATCTTGAATCCTGACAAATGTTTAGTCAATGCAGCTTCATCTTCAATGAAGATACCTTTACTAGCTGAAACCATTACATCACTGAATTGACCATTCCATGAATTGTAGAAATCCTTACCTCCCAAATAGAATTATAAGAATGATGGTGCTACATGAGATACTGCTTATTAAAATTTAAATGGTTTTTCATCACCATACTTCAATAAAGCAACACTTGATTTCTTTTCTAAATTATGACTGAAATGAATGTAAATCCAAATTCCTTCAAAATCTGGTCTCACAGCTGAATTAACATATGCATTTGGATTTCCAGCATTAGTGGTAGCAAAATAGAAAGCACTATTTCTATTAAAGAATATAGCCAAAGTTCTATCTCCTAAAGTAACATCCTACAATTTCTAATTCTTTGTTAATCTTGAAACAAAGGTCCATTCACCTTACATTCCTGCTCTCTATGGAGTTGGATATTAAGTTAAATATCTTGCCCAGAATCCATAACCATACTCTTCAGCACTTGCTACTTCATCCTCTGGTAATACCTTAGAAAATGATGGTTTCTCTTATGTTGGGGCTGCACTTACCAAAAGATCTGTTATTCTATCTTTGATATCAAATGGTTTCACCTTTGTCTGAACAAATGGAGCACCAAATCCAAAGAAATCTTTATCATGAGTGAAATCTTCTCCCTTTCTAAATGAACCAACTCCAATATTGAAATTAATAGCTCCAATTTATCCATTAAATCCATTTATTGCATCTTTTCCTACATAAATATAAAATCTTGGAACAAAGTAATGATTGACCTTATCCCATGATAATGATTCTGCTCCCTTATTGTATTAAACAAATGCATATGACAATCGATCATTTCTTGAATATCCATGATAGACAAAGAACCATCTTATGTGTCTATCTTTATGTTCAGCCTATTTCCAAATATTATTATTTCCTGCTCCATTCATATTTACATAAGTATATGTACTCTAATGAATATGACCAAATCCAATCCAACCTGCCAACGTTCTATCTCCCAAAATTGCTGTATCTGTTGGTTCTTTCTTCAATAACACTCTATATAAATTCTACCATTAATTTGCTGGAGTTCCTTCAACCCATTTATACCATCCACTAATTGAATATTCTACTGGGAATCTTTATTTCTCTTCTCCAAGTTCACTCAAGAAAAAGTCATTTTCTGGTTTTCTATTTATAGGATCCTTTATCAATAAATAATTCTATGGAGTAGTATCCAATTTGGGATATGGATTAGCATTAACATATTTATTCAAGGCATCCATATTAGCAACATATGCTCCTACTTAATTAGAGAATGTAATTGATGTAAATAAACCATTAAATCCTGGGTATCTCTTATCATCATTACCACCAACAATGAATCTCAAATATTTAGTTAATGGTTATGTAGTTAAGTGTGTGATCTATTTGAAATTCTCTTCTCCAAATTTAATGAAACCTTAAGCTTTATTCTCTTCTACACTATATGAATAGTAAACATAAGTCCATAAACCTTCAATATCTTCTGGGTAATTAACATTTTGAATCATATTTGGATTTCCAGTCAAAACATTAGCTGCAGTGAAATGATAATATCCTTGTCCTTACCACATAGCCAACATTCTATCTCCCATTCTAATATTATCATATTTCTCTTAATTAGCTAATCTAGCAATGAAATACCAAGCTTCATTCTTACCATTGTTTAATCTTTAAGGATATGCCGTCAAGAATCTCATCCAAAATCCATAACCATATTCATCAAATGGATTCTCTGAATTAGCATTCTTATCATGTATAGGTTTATCTTAATTAAAAGCATTTTCTTTTACCGCAGGATCTGAATCAGCAGGTTTAAATCCAGTGTCTGGTTTCTTTAATTTTTCAATACCAGCCCCAATACCGAAAGCATCATTGGGATGAGTGAAATCTTTAGCACTTTTGAATGCACCTTTACCCAAATTAAAATTGAGTATATGCAATCTTACCATTCCAACCAGGGAAGAACTTATCTCTTCCTAAAAATACTTAGAAATTTGGTGCATAGTAGTGGTTTGTATTATCGTAATTCAAGAAATCATCATCTGCTTACCATTTGATATAAGAATAAGCTTTAGCTTATGTCTTGGAGTATCCAAAATAAATAAAGAACCACTTTGTATGTCTATCTTTGTGTTAGATATTCTTCCAAACATTTGCATTACCACCTCCATTCATATTAGCATAAGTGTATGTTGGCATATGAATAATTCCTCCTTCACCTGTTCCAATCCAAGCTGCTAATGTTCTGTCACCCAAGAACTAATCTGAGGGTTTCTCATTTAATGATACTCTGAAAATATTTTACCAAGCATCCTATGGTGCCTATTACCATTTGAACCAACCACTGATAGAATATTCTAATGGAAATCTTTCATTATCTTTTCCAATTGCATTAAAATTTGGATCATTAGTCTTCTCTCTAAATTATTCGTTTGTAATCAATCTATAAGTTTGTAAATCAACTTGACTAACTGTTGGGTTCTCTAATTTGTTCATATATCCTTTCAATTATTCAGCTGTGTCAATGAAAACTCCTTTAACAGCATCAAATGTGACTTATGTGAAAATACCATTGAAACCAGGATATCTCTTAGCATCGGTACCTCCTAAAATGAATCTAACATATTTTGTGTCTGGATGAGTAACATCATGTCTAATTGCTTTGATTGATTCTTCAGTTCCATATTTGATGAAACCAACTGCTCTTGATTTAGCTTCACTGTATGAATAGTAGATATAAGTCCAAACACCTTCAATATCAGCTGGATAATCGATATTTTAAATAACATTAGCATTTCCATTAACTGCATTACAAGTTGTGTAATGATAATATCCTTATCCTTACCAAATAGCTAATAATCTATCGCCCATTCTTACATTATCATAGTTTTCTTAAATAGCTAATCTTGCAACAAAGTACCATGGTTAATTCTTACCAATAAGCATTCTTTCTGGGAAGGCTGTTAAATATCTCAACCAGAAACCATAACCATACTCTTCTAAATTATTATCTTATTTAACATTCTAATCAATTACTGGCTTATCTTGACTTGTAGGACTACTTAAAAGATCCTTATTAATTTATCCTGGCTTAACCTCTTCTTATTTTTCAAATAATTTAGCTTATCCAACATTGAATTTGAAGATGTCTTATGGATGATCGAATTTATTGTTTTTGACATAAGCACCATCACCAGCATTGAAATTAACATATGCAATTCTACCATTTAAACCAACAAATGGTTCATCTCTACCAACCCAAACTTAGAATTCTGGTGTCAAATAATGATTTATTTTATCATATGACATACTATCTTCAGAATCAAACCATTTGACATAGATCTAAGTTGTAGCTTAAACTTTAGAATATCCATAGTACACATAGAACCATTCATTTATTCTATTCTTGTATTGAATGTTTTTATAGAAATTGTTATTACCACCACCATTCATATTAGTGTATGTGTATGTAGGGAAATGTAAGATACCTCCTTCAGCTGTACCAATCCAACAAGTGAGAGTTCTATCTCCTAACCAGCTATCACTAACTGGAGTCTTCTTAATTTGGACTCTGAAAACATTATGCCATGGAGCTTATGCTGTTGGCTTCCATCTGAACCAACCACTCAATGCATATTCTAATGGGAACTTGTTATTGCTTCCTACTGATTACACAGCACTTGGCTTTTCATCCTTATCTCTAGAAATTTGATCTTTCACTAATTCAGTTGTTTATAATGGAACCACAACACTTGGTGCTTGATTCTTGAGCAAGTAAGCATTCAATTTATCGACATCTGAGACAAATGCTGAATCAGTAGAGAATGTGACTGAAGTGAATAAACCATTGAATCCAGGATATCTCTTAGCATCATTACCACCTACAATAAATCTCAAATATTTAGTCAAAGAATGGGTAGTTTCATGAACAATTTTTTAGAAATCAGTATTACCATATTTGATGAAACCAATAGCTTTATTTTATTCAGCACTGTATGAGTAATAAACATATGTCCACAATCCTTCAATATCATCAGGATAGTTATTATTTTAAATTAAATTTGGATTGTTTGTGGCAGAAGAACATGTTGTGAAATGATAATATCCTTATCCTTACCAGATAGCCAATGTTCTATCTCCCATTCTAACATTATCATAATTCTATTAATTAGCTAATCTGGATACAAAGTACCATGGTTAGTTCTTTCCATTTGGTAATTATTCTGGATATTTAGATAAGAATCTCATCCAGAAACCATAACCATATTGTTCAAATGGTTTCTCAGAACTGGCTTCTTTATCAGCAACAGGTTTATCTTAACTTGCAGCATTTTCAAGAATATTTTTATCAGCATCAGCAGGTTTGAATTCATCACTTTGGTTTTTTAATGTAATTTATCTGTTCCACTCTTAGAAACCGAAAATGTCCTTTTCATGTGAATAATCGGTTGGTTTTCTAAAGGCACCTTTACCCATATTAAAATTAACTTCACCCAATTTTCCATTGAATCCTGGGAAATGATCATCTCTTCCTGCAAATACATAGAATTAGGTTGCCAAATAATGATTGGTTTTCTCATATGCTAGTTGATCTTCACCATCTGTCCATTTAATGTATGCTGAAGCTAATTATTAATCTTTTGGATATCCAAAATAGAGGAAGAACCAACTTGTGATTCTGTTCTTGTGTTAAATATTCTTCCAAACATTAGCATTACCTGCACCATTCATATTAGAGTAAGTGTATGTAGGTAAATGGATGATACCTCCTTCAGCTGTTCCAACCCAAGCTGTTAATGTTCTATCTCCTAAGACATTATCTGTAGAAGGAGTCTCGATTTAAACTCTGAAAATATTATGCCATGGTTATTAAGCTAGAGGTTACCATTTGAACCATCCACTGAATGAGTATTCAGCAGGGAATCTTTCTGTTTCCTTTCCTATAACTTTTGAAAGTGGTTTATCATCAGAAGTTCTTGTCAAACTATCTTCAATCAACTTGTAATTGGCTAAATCATTAAATCCTTAAGAAGGCTTAGATAATTTACTCATGAATCCTTTTAAGAGATCTGCTGTATCAATAAATGCTCCTTCTTTGGTACTGAATGTTATTTGTGAAAACACACCATTGAATCCTGGGTATCTTGCTTCATCATTACCTCCCAATATGAATCTTACATATTTAGTTTCAGGATGATTAACATCATGCTTAATTGATTAGATATCCTCATTTCCAAATTTGATATGACCAACAGCTCTATTCTTGTCATCACTATATGAATAATAAAGATATGTCCATAATCCTTCAATATCTTCAGGATAATTTATATTTTTAATATAATTTGGATTATTATCTACTTTATTGCAAGTAGTGAAATGATAGTATCCTTATCCTTACCAAACAGCTAACATTCTATCTCCCATTCTAATATAATCATATCTCTCTTAATTAGCTAATCTAGCGACGAAATACCATGGTCAATTCTTTCCATTTGGTAATCTAACTGGATAGTTGTGTAAGAATCTGAACCAAAATCCATAACCATATTCTTCAAGATCTCTTTCGGCAGGAGCAGCTTTATCAACAACTGGGGTCTTTTATTCAAATCCATTTGATAGTTCTTCAGTAATTGGTGTTCCTGGTTCAATTGCAGCAGCAGGTTTCTTAACCAAATTTTCAACTCCGGATTTAAATCCAAAGGCATCTTATGGATGATCAAAATTGGGATCCTTTAAGAATGAACCATCTCCAAGATTGAATTTGACATAACCCATTTTACCACTAAGTCCTGGATATTGCTTATCTCTGCCGACAAATACATAGAATTCTGGAGTCAAATAATGCTTAACATTATCATAAGTAAGACTATCATCAGTAGATGCCCATTTAACATAGACTTAAGCCTTAGAAATTGTTCTAGAATACCCATAGTAAACATAGAACCATTCAAGATGTCTTTACTTGTGTTGAATGTTTTTGTAGAGATTTGTATTTCCTCCACCAACCATATTGTCATATGTGTAAGTTGGGAAATGGAGAATACCTCCTTCAGGAGTACCAACCCACATTGTTAACGTCCTATCTCCCAAGAAGTTATCGGTTGAGGGTTTCTTAATTTACACTCTGAAAATGTTATGCCATGCTGCTTAGGCTGTAGGCTTCCATTTGAACCAACCACTAATAGCATATTCTTATGGGAATTTCTAATCACCTCCTCCAACAGTAGCCTCTTTTGTAATGTCTGCTTCAGAACTTCTGCTAATCTAATCAGCCAATCCTACTGTTGTCAATTATTTCAATCCAACTTATGGAACTCCATTCTTTGTGACAAATGCTTTGAATTCATCAACTGTACCAATATAAGTTTAATCAATTGAAACACCTGTGAATTAACCATTAAATCCTGGGTATCTTCCATCATCATTACCTCCTAAAATAAATCTGACATATTTAGTATCTTTGTGTTAAGTGGAATGGGTGGCTGTTTATGGGGCATCATTACCATATTGAATGAATGCAACAGCCTATTTATTGGCTCTGTTGTATGAATAATAAACATAAGTCCATAATCCTTCAATATCATTTGGGAAATTGATATTTTAAATAAGATTAGTATTTCCATTTGCAATGTTGCATGTAGTGAAATGATAGAATCCTGCTCCTTACCATATAGCTAAGGTTCTGTCTCCCATACCAATATTATCATATTTTTCATTCCATGTTAATCTTGATACAAAGTACCATGGTTAATTCTTACCATTGATTTATCTTTCTGGATAAACTGTTAAATATCTCATCCAAAATCCATATCCATAACTTGTTAATTCTTTGTCATCTTTCAATTCTTTATTCAATGCTGGTACTTTTTATCCTTCTGAATTGTCAAGAACTTTAGAATCTGGTTTGGTTTCTGGTTATGGTTTTGGTTAATCTTTATGGTAGGTATTAACTCCACTTCCAAATGAAAATGGATCTTTTGGTAGGTTGAAATTCTTGTCAGCAACAAAGGATCCCTCACCAATATTAAATTTAGCTTATGCGATATTGCCATTGAAACCAGGGAAATGTTTATCTCTTCCTGTGAAGATATAGAATTTTGAAGCAAAGTAATGTCTAGTGTCAGGGTATTCAAGAGTATCTTCTGATTAAGTCCATTTAATATAAACTTGAGCTTTGTTTTAGTCCTTTGAATATCCGAAGTAAATGAAATGCCATTCAGTATTTCTTCCTTTATGTTGAATGTTTTTGAACAGATTTGAATTACCACCCCCATTCATATTAGTGTAAGTATATGTTGGCAAATGTATAATACCTCCTTCTGCTGTTCCAAGCCAAGCTGACAATGTTCTGTCTCCTAAAACGCTATCAGTTGAAGGTGTCTTGATTTACACTCTAAAAATGTTATGCCAAGGTTCTTATGACATAGCTCCCCATCTAAACCAACCGCTAAATGCATATTGATGTGGTAATTTTTTTTCTTCCACTTCAGTTGTAACAGGTTCATCTTTTGGTGTTCTAGAAGTCTCCTTCTCAATCAAAGTAGTAGTAGTCAAATCAACTAGTTTTATGCTTGGTTTTGGCCCTTGTGTATCTAATAATTTGTTAAGATTGGGCAATGAATTAATATAAGCTCCAACTCTACTATTAAAGTAAACATTAGTGAAAAGACCATTAAATGCTGGATATCTCTTTTCATCTGTGCCTCCCAAAATGAATCTAACTTGTTTAGCAGCTGGATGTGTAACTTGATGAGTCACTTATTAGAAATCACTTTCTCCAAACTTAATAAATGCAACTGCACTATTCTCTTTTGTACTATAGGAATAGTAAATGTAAGTCCAAACTCCTTCAATATCAGCTGGATAATCGACATTCTTAATCACATTAGCATTGTTACTCTTTTCATCACAAGTAGTGAAATGATAGTATCCTTATCCTTACCAAATTGCCAAAGCTCTATCTCCCATTCTAACATTATCATATTAAACATTTGTTGTCAATCTGGATACAAAGTACCATGGTTAATTCTTTCAATTTAGTAATTATTCTGGATACTTTGTTAAGAATCTCAACCAATATCCATAGCCATATTCAACAAGGTTTTAGTCACTTGGAACAGTCTATTTATCTACCTTTGGTGAATCAACACTTGAAGCGCTTGCAAACACTTATTTATCAGCTTCTGGAATTGTGTCTGGTTTAGGTGGTTCAACTGGTTTAGCAATTGCTTTAGATCCATCTGAAAATCCAAATCTATCTGTATCATCTGTAAAATCATTTCCTGATTTGAAACTACCTTTACCAATGTTAAAATTAACAAATCCAATTTATCCATTGAATCCTTAGAAATTAGGATCTTTACCTAAATAAACATAGAATTTTGGAGCTAAATAATGATTAATTTTCTAGAATGTCAATGTTTCTGCACTATCTTTGAATTTGACATAGGCATAAGCCTTTTGATCTTTCTTTGAATATCCATAATACAAAAAGAACCATTCTTAATGTCTGTCTTTGTGTTATATATTTTGAATCACATTAGGATTTCCTGCTCCATTCATATTATTGTATGTGTAGGTAGTGTGATGTAAAATACCTCCAGAAAGAGTACCAACCCAAATTGCTAATGTTCTATCTCCTAAAATCTATCAGAGAATGGTGAATTAATTGTAACTCTGAAAATGTTATGCCATATTTACTATCCTTATAATTTATCCCATCTGAACCATCCACTTAAAGCATATTCTTATGGTAATTTAGTTTATTCATCTCCTACAGTTTCACCAATATGAGCAACAGATGGAACTCTTTCGATTTATCCTGCAACGATCTTCTTATTAACAGATGGAGTGTCAACATCAGGTACAATACCAAATCTAGGTCTCAAAACATCTAAACTTTCAATAAATGCTCCTTTTTCATGAGAATATGAAACTTTAGTAAAGATACCATTAAAGGCTGGATATCGGTTGTTATCCATACCACCAAGTATGAATCTGACTTATCTTGTTTCTGGATGTGTGTATTTAATGAGTAATAGACTTAACTTCATCATTTCCATACTTAATGAATCCTACAGCTTTCTTCTTTTCTGCACTGTATGAATAATAAATATATGTCCAAACTCCTTCAATATCAGCTGGATAATTGATATTTTAAATAACATTAACATTACCATTTTATTTATTACATGTTGTATAATGATAAAATCCTTATCCTTACCAGATAGCCAAAGCTCTATCTCCCATTCTAATATTGTCATATTGAACATTTGTTGTCAATCTTGCTACAAAGTACCATGGTTAATTCTTTCCATAAATTAACCTAGCTGGGTAAGCAGTTAAGAATCTAGCCCAGAATCCATAACCATATTCAACCAAAAGATCATTGGATGACAATGTTTTATCAATACTTGGAGCATTATTATTAAATTTGCTTCCATATTCAGTCTTATCATCCACAACAGGTTTTGTTGGATCGACTTTTGGAACCAATTAACTTCCTTTATCAAATCTAAAAGCATCAGTAGGATGTTTGAAATCATTTCCCTTTCTAAAGGATCCCTCTCCATGATTAAAGGATGTGGATGCTATTCTTCCATTAAATCCTGGGAATTGAACATCTTTACCAACGAAAACAAAATATTTCTTAGCAAAATAATGATTAATATCTTTGTATTCTAAATTGTCTTCACTATCTCTCCATTTGACATAAGCATAAGCTGCTTTATCATTCTTGGAATAGCCCATGTAAACAAAGAACCATTCAAAATGTCTATTTTTATGATTAATATTTTAAGGTAAGTTATTTGGTCCAGCTCCATTCATATTCTTATATGAGTATGTTGTCAAATGAAGAATACCACCAGCTCCACTTCCAACCCATCCTGCTAAAGTTCTATCACCATGACTGTTATCTGTTGAAGGTTAACTGATTTGAACTCTGAAAAGATTATGCCATGCTTATTAGGGTGTAGGTTATTCCCATTTGAACCAACCTGAAAATGCATATTCTTTAGGGAATGGCGCTTCAACAGTTTATGTATTTCCTGATGTTCCTGGATTTCTTGTAATTTAACCATCAACTAATGAGGTGGTTGTCAAAGGAACTTTAGAAGCCAAAGGATTTGGTTATTTATTAAGGAAAGCCTTGAATTAGTCAATTGATCCAATATATGCTCCAGGAGAAGCTGAATGAACAACAGATTAAAATTGACCATTGAATGCAGGATATCTATTGTTGTCCTTACCTCCCAAAATAAATTTAACATAAGTGTTATCTGGATGAGTGACTTAGTGTACAACATCAATTGGATCTGTTGCCCCAAATTAAATGAATGCAACTGCCTTCTTCTCTTATTTACTATATGAATAGTAAACATAGGTCCACAACCCTTCAATATCAGCTGGATAATTGACATTCTTGATTACATTGACTTGTCCTGGTAAATTACATGTGGTGAAGTGATAATATCCTTGTCCCTACCAAATAGCCAAAGTTCTATCTCCCATAGCAATATTATCATAATTAGGTCTGTTAGCCAATCTTGAAATAAAATACCATGGTGCATTCTTTCCATTTGGCAATTTAACTGGAAAAGCAGTTAAGAATCTCATCCAATATCCATAACCATATTCAGAAAAAGGTTATTCTGATTTGAATTCCTTTGTGACTTTAGGTGTATTATCTGATACTGCATTTGGAATTTAAGTTTCTCCAGTTTCTTTATCAACTTCGGGTTAGACTTTCTTTTAATCTGGTTTCTTGAGGATGTTGATTTCACCTTTTTGTAATCCGAAGATATCATCTGGATGTTTGAAATCTGGACTCTTTCTGAATGTTCCATCTCCTAAATTAAAGTTCACATATGCCAATTTGCCATTTAATCCTGGAAAGTGCATGTCTTTACCAGCAAATGTATAGAATTTAGGTGCATAATAATGATTGACATTGTTATATTCTAAAGTTTCAAAACCTGAAGCAAATCTAACTCCAACAAATGCTTTTTATTAATTCTTTGAATATCCAAAGTAGACAAAGAACCAATCGAAAATTCTATTCTTATGTTAAATATTACTGACCATATTTGGATTACCTGCTCCATTCATATTAGTGTATGTGTATGTTGGGAAATGTAAAATTCCACCTTAAGCAGTACCAATCCAACAAGATAATGTTCTATCTCCCAAGAATCTATCAGTTGATGGTTTCTTGATTTATACTCTAAAAACATTATGCCAAACCTATTATTAAGTTTATTCCCATTTGAACCATCCAGAAACGGCATATTCATGTGGAAACATCTCTTATCCTCCTCCAATTTCATCATAATCTGGAATATCATTTGGTTTTCTGGAAACAATATCAGAAATCAACTCATGATTAAAGAATTAATCCAAATCTTATTTAGGTATGATAGTTCTTTTCAATTAATCTGAAAAATCTTCAATAGTATCTAAAAACACTCCTGGTCTAGCAGAGAAAGTAACTTAACTCAATTAACCATTAAATCCAGGATATTACTTATTATCCATACCACCCAAAATGAACTTGACTTTCTTTGCAGCTGGATGTTAAACTGAATGTAAGATTGATCTTGGTTCTTGATCTGCATACTTGATAAAGGCAATAGCTTTTTTAGCTTCAGAACTGTATGAATAGTAAACATAAGTCCATAAACCTTCAATATCATTAGGATAATTGATATTCTAAATCACATTTGCTTAATTCTTTGGTTAATCACAAGTGGTGAAATGATAATATCCTTAACCTTACCAAATGGCTAATAATCTGTCACCCATTTCAATATTTTTATAATTCATATTTGAAGTTAATCTTGAAACAAAATACCATGGAGCATTCTTTCCATTTAATAATCTAATAGGATAAGCAGTTAAGAATCTCATCCAAAATCCATAACCATATTCAACAAACTAATTTTCATCCTCTTAAGTTTCTTCAATGACTGGTTTTTCTTCTTCACTTGAACTTGGTCTAGTCAAACCATCAGTGTCTGCATCATCTACTACCTTATATGGTTTCTTTTACTTTTCAGGATCCTCTTCAGTATCAATTTCTGGTTAAACTCCAATCAATTTCTTTTTACCACTTCAAAACTAAATGGATCTCCTTTGCCACTAAAATCATTATTTGGTTTGAATGATCCCTCTCCAACATTGAAATTGACTAATGCAACTTTACCATTGAAACCTGGGAATTATTTGTCTTTTCCAACAAAAATAAAGAACTTAGGAACTTAAAAGTGTCTAATGTTTTCATATTCTTATTAATCTGCAGATTCCTTCCATTGAATAGAAGCAATAGCTTTCTTCTAAGGTCTTGAATATCCAAAATAAACAAAGAACCATTCAGTATGTCTATTTTAATGTGGAATGTTCCTAATAACATTTGGATTTCCAGCACCTTCCAAATTAGTAAATGTATAAGTTGGCAAATGAATAATACCTCCATCTTATTTTCCAACCCAAGCAGACAATGTTCTATCTCCCAAGAATTTATCAGTAGATGGTTATTAGATTTGAACTCTGAAAATATTATGCCATTCTTATTATTATTTTGGTACTTCCCATTTAAACCAACCACTGAAAGCATATTCATGTGGAAATTTTGGATTTTTTGTTGTTCCAACAATAGAAAGAACTTCTTTAGTATCAGAATCTCTTTATTATGGATTTGAGACTATTTTATAAGTAATTAATTCAGGTAAAAAGTCTTTTGGTTATTTCTTCTAGGATTACAACTTACCAATAACATCATCCTCAGAATCAAGGAAAACACCTGGTTTAGTACTGAAATAGATTTATTAGATTAAACCATTAAAACCAGGATATCTATTTTAATCCTTACCTCCAATAGTGAATCTAACCCATTTAGTTGATGGATTCAAAACATCATGAGTAATCTTTTTAAGATCATCATTTCCAAATTTAACAAAAGCAACAGCCTTCTTTTTCTCAACACTGTATGAATAGTAAATATAAGTCCAAACACCATCAAAATCTTCAGGATAATTAACATTTTGAACAACATTAGGTTGATTCTTTGGTTAATCACAAGTTGTGAAATGATAATATCCTTTACCTAACCAGACAGCTAATAATCTATCTCCCATATTAATATTTTCATCTTTCTTATTTGCACTCAATCTTGAAACAAAATACCAAGGAGCATCTTTTCCATTAACTAAGAATTTAGGATATGCCAACATAAATTTAGCCCAATATCCATAACCATATTCAATAAATGGTTCTTGACTTTCTGTTTCTTTCTAATTAACAGGATCTGGATTAGTAAAGTCAGCAGGTTTCTTTTTGTTTGATGAATCCTCATCATCTTCCTCATCTGTTGTACTACTTGGTTCAGAAACACTTTATTCCAATTAATCATCTTCTTCTGGAACTCTATCATCTGGTTTAGGTCTAACTGGTTATGTAGGTTAGATAGGTTTTTTTGGTTCATCGACTCCTTATTATTAACCATCAGGTTTTGCTGGAATAACAACTTGCCCATCACCATCCTTTGGTTTAATTCTAACAACAGTTCCTTGACCATCAGAACATTCTTTACTAATATCTCTCACTTAATCAGCCTTAGAATTGATAATATTGATTGTAATCTAACATATTTAAATAATAATACTTATGGTCCATTCTAACATTAATTTCTCACTTATTCCCTCTCTTTCATTAATCTATTAATTAATTGTTCTATTCTATCACAACAATATTCTAAATCCTTCTCATTCTCAGCAGTATCTAATAAACTTACTACTCCTTATAATTCAACAGCACTATCTTTTCTCCATCTTTAATATGGAGTAATTTATAAATGATCTGCACTTATTTAACTCATAATATCAGAGAATGAATTTCTGAACTGCAACAATACTAGAATTATAATATATTAATTACCAGGTTCTACATCATCATAACCATCTCCACGAAAATCATATAATGCTACCTGTAATTAAGAAAGATTATGAGAATCACTGTCGAGTTAGTCTTAATTCTCTAAGATTTCTGACCACGCATCCATGGAAGTGCTCACTTCTGCCAACTATGGACTGCACTCTAATGAATTAGTCTCTAATTGATGTAATTCACTTAAACTATGCAATTTTAGATTGCTTCCCAATTAAATGAATTGTTAAGCTAAATTTAACTATTAACTCATACCTCCTAGCGTACAAGCTAATAATAACACTATAAGCAGCGTTTTATTATTCATAAATAAAAAATAATAATGAATATTGTATTATCATAATCCTTAAATTACAAGAAAATTCGTTTTTCCATTCTTCATAAAGGATTATAATAATAAATATATATAAATTTCAGTTAATATAATGAATCATCATTCAATTCCCTTACTAGAAATCCCCATTGAAATTAGTAAATTTAAATATTCAATCAAACTTCACAACCAACTAAATTTCTATGATAAGACATTTCTGTTCACTTTAACGTTACATATCATTTTCAAATAATTTACTAATATCTTAAAGAACAATAACATTTTAAACATCAAAAAATCTAAATAGAACAAACATTTATTAAAGCATTTCAACTTCCAAATATGCAAAATAACAAAGATCACTAATATTTACTACACTTTTAATAATAAATAATATTTAAAACTATTGTTCCAAAAACAACTAGTTCTTAAAGTAAAGAAAATAATATAAAATATTTCAGTTTTCAGCAGATTCAAATATTACACAAGTAACTTATCTATATAAGTGGACAATAGTTAAAACAAAAATAACAACCTTAAATTCATTTTCCAATGATTTAAAAAATTTAATATTTTAACACAAATAAACAAGTTTCTTATATTTTTTTTACCATAATGAACAGCCTAATACGTTATCAATTATACATAACAGCGAAAATGTACAAACAACAGTTAAACTTGAATTGTATTAGACACTTGAGAGTAGATAATATTAAAAAAGAAGGAATACTAAAGATATTAATAATAATATATTGTTTATGTATATGTTATAATCTCAAAAATTTTATGCTGTTGAATCCTAAATTTTTGAAGTCATTTCAAGATAGGCTGCATTTAATTTACTAGCCAAATCATCCCCGTTTCAGATTCAAGAACATTTCCATTAATATCTGTGGCTGTATAGGAAATAACACCAGCATTATTTGAAAGATCAACTACTTCTCCAACAATTCCTGGAACATACTCAGAATGAGTTTCTGTGAATGATGTATGCTTTTAAGCTTAGCTTCCTTCTCAGTTGAAATTTAAGCCCAATGTTCTAACAAGATATAGAGAATTAAATAATTACATGATTCTTTTGCACTCAAATGATAATCTTAATCTCCTAAATTTTCAAATTCAAAGAAAGCACTATTAAAGGTTCTAGCTTTTTTATTATGAACTGCTTTGTGAGTTTTTCTTACATGACCTGCAGTAACTGATAATAATAAGACACAGATGAGAATTGCCTTAATCATAATTTATATTATTATTAAAAATCGTTTTTACTTCTTTTTCGTTATAAAATTATTATTCAATAAATCTATCATTCATTTTCCATTGCCTTCCAGACTAATATCAATATCCAAGTTATCAATAGGAAAATAAACATCGGCCAAAATACTATGCAGCTATAATTTAGTAACCATATGATGGTCAATATAATCAAACCCCATTTGCACGTCGAAAAATTAATAAGGTTATTAAGATCATGGAATCTTAATGATAAATGAAAACAACTAGTATTTTTACAAGGTATTAAAATACAACAGCAATCAATGCATCTACAAAAAGCAGAGAGTGAAAACAAAATCAACAGAACTGATATAATTAATCCAATGAAATCACAACCATCAGGTGTTTCATCAATTTTCTTTAAGAAGAGTTATCTAAAGACAAATCCTAAAAAGATAAACAACCAATATGCAAAACAACATTCAAAACAATCAGGCTGTTTTCTTGATTCTTTTACTCGTTTTTACAAATCCTATAAATATTATTACCTCAACTCCTCATCATTATTATTTGCTCTTACTTAAATAAAATATTACGTATCATCCATTTATTGGGTCTGCTTATCCTCTTCTCGATTATTCATAAAAATAAATATTGCAAAATTGAAATGTAAAAATATTATATTTATCTATATAATGTTTAACTATATTCAAAAATTTTTGGCATATTTATCAACCTAGATAAAAGTACATTATTATATACATTACAATTTTCCTTAATCTTTCAACCCCCAATTTATTTCCCCCTGAAATATTATCTAATATCACTGACAACATTACCAGATTTATAAGGTGGTGAAATTCTTATAGAAATAGATGGAATAATGATCTCCTAATCTTTCCAATCAACATCCCTATACAACTTTTATAAATGATCAAATAATTGTTAATGAGGTTCTTTCATTTCCTTTTTTATCATCTCTTATGCCATAGCTGCCAAATCGATAGCCAACAAATTTTATAACGTTTACTACACTAAGTGGAACGCATACTTTAGGATCTTAAATATCAATAGTTTATAAATCTTATATTGATTGCTGATTAATTAAAAAAAAGTCATCTTCATTTTCTATAACATTGCAATTTCAATCATACTTAATATAATGATTGATTCATCACAAAAATATATGAGTCCTTGAAACACATCACCATAATTGGTTGTGACTTTGGCTTACATACCAAATAATTATAGTTTTTAAGTGTCTGTAGTCAATAATGTCCATTACTATTTCGACATAAATTAATAATTAATTTAATATTATATATTTGTAAACAAAAAATATAAAGAATCTATACTCAAAAACAATGAATCTAATGAATTCTCTAAAACAAACTAAGGATTTATAGTTTGATATACACACTTTATACGAGATATATAATTCTGAAATTGCCAATTCTCAATCATTTATACTATATAAACTGAGGAAACAAAAATAAATAGTTATCATAAGAATATCAATCAATAACTAATACAATAGATATTGTTGATAGTGAATAGATAAAAAATCAGGAAACAATTCAAATTGATGCATAAACAATAAATATAATTGAATTATTAAGAAGTATTCGTGTCATCTTTATACTTCTGAAGTGAAAGACATCAAATAAATTTCATAAAATTTATTCATATTCAAATTTATTTTGCAAAAATTTTTCACAAAATAACTAATTCTATATTTACATTATATATATTAAACCTGTTATATTTTTTTTGAATCACTTATTCACTTAGAATTATTCTAAAATCCACAATTTTATGCATTCTTCATCTATAAATTTCAGCTGAACCTTTACATTTAATTGGTGAATTGAATAAAAATGGATAGTTATCTAAGATGTATGTTCTGTAATTGTTATAAATTCATTAAAATCTTGCTGGAATTGAAACATCTCATTTATCTCATTTGTTTATATTCTACAACTAAATGTTTTCTTTCTTATCCTGTAGTTTAATTTACTATTTTATTTTAGAATAAATAATCTTTAATGTTGTTTTTCAAAATTTCAAATTTTCAAATTTTATTTCCTACTTAGAAGTATTTAAAAAGATGAAATTCTTATTTTATATAGTTGCATCATTCTTATCATCATCCATTAATTCAAAATTTAAA